>JAQIWR010001732.1:0-12836 GCA_034695945.1 Glomeris hexasticha
GTTCCGGAATTTGTTGAAATGATAGTAAATACGTAATTTTCATTAGTCTAGACGTATCTTTCATCGCTACAACCAACATGAGCAACGAACTATTTCCTTTAGCGCAATAATTTTTGGGGCGCAAACAGTGCCGACCAATCAAAAGGTCGGATTTCACTTTCTTGCTGCAGGAGGCCGGAGTGTAGGTATGACGTAAACTGTTTGTTAACTGTGTTTGGGCGAAATCCATGATAATGAAAATAACTAGTCAGTTCTCCTTTAATAGTGAATACAACATTAAAAATATTGAAATTACCCTTACAAAAAAAATATTGGTTGTGGCATGTATGCAGCAGTGCTTGCAAGTGAAACATTGACACACTTGCTGTATATAGGTGCGTCGAATGCATGCTGCATGTAAGCTGAATGTCTACCAAGCTGGTTTTAGCTGTTACGCATACTAATTACTTGCAATATGTCTAATGCCATGTATGCAGCCTGCATGCCATACGACTGCGATGTGCATGTTTGCAACACATCCTCGCAAATGTGTGCAGCAGGCATGCTGCATATAGATGCACAAATATGTGGATGTTTCACTTGCAGTCTTACTGCATGCATGTGGCAGTTGTACAAAAATTTTGTAGGGGAAAAAAATGGTAACTGTATGATTTTGTGTAATGTAATATACATCGGGACTTTTATACGAAGATAAATGTGAACTCTGGAGAGCAACTTTATGCATGTACAGGTTAGGGAAATCAAGTAATGTTGGCCATTTTAAAATGAAATAGCATGGGCATATACCTGTTGCTGGGCAACCATATATTTTTTGCAGTCTGATCGAAACAAATTATATTTTAATATTGACAAATCAAATGTGAACATTCTATGATAAATCCAATACATGCGTCAATTTAAGTGTTGACTGATGTCGCCACTGCAGCAAATTGGTAATAATCCATTTTGCCTTAGTCTTATTCTATTATGTAGTATTATTGTATACTATAATAATTTTTCAGAATTTGCTAAATGCAAAAAAATGGACAATATAGTTTTTATACACATGCAGAAATTGAATTTTCTGTAGGGAATGAAATGTGGCAAGTACAAGACCCTGTCATGTGTTGTATATACAACACATGGAGATTAGACAGCAAGATTAGGGATGTTTCTGAAATTTTGGCGAATAAAATGTGTGTAGGTGTAGAATATGGATGCTGCTGATGTTACTGCATGGTTGAAGCTGAAACAACACCCAAACCTGTCTGTTCGTGTTCACAGATTCGTCTGTTGTTGCTTTCCTTCCAAGCAAATGCATTGTGGGACTGCTGCGAGAGGCTATACACGTGTCAAGTGCAAATTTATCATTGTGGAGCACTTCATATCCCCTACAAGGAGTTACTGTAATAAATGGCCCTTCGTAGCAAGTTAGCTGTAATTCGCATTACTGAAAACAAAATGCAGTGTTCGAAATTGTGCGATTATTCATTCAACTGTAAAGGTTACAATCCGAAAACGAGTTCATTGATTGTCGTTGACCTTATATCGACTTCAGTAGATATATATATATATTTTTTTAAAATGGTCCGTGTTTATTTCATATGATCGTTGGCCCACAACCAGTGAAACTCTACCTCTCCCCCTGCTAGATTTCATATGAATAATGTTGCATGGGTACCTTAGGCCTAAGGAATTATATAATTAATTTTGATTCATTTCAAATGCAATCTTTGATTTTATTATATAAGGAAAGTATTTTGATGTAATGTAATTTTCTGTAATGAAAATGTCAAATTTAAGAAATTGAAAAATATTATCATTTAGAAATCATTAAAAAGTAAAATATAGGCCTAATAATTAACGAATACAGGGATTTGAGTTTGTGTAATATGTGATAATAAGATTGCTAATTTTAGATACTATTATGGTTTATTGTGTTGTGTACATTATGAGAATCGTAAAATGTGAAAACTGAATTGAAGTTTAAATTTGAAAGGCACATAATGGATTTTAATTGCTAAAAATTGCTAATATAGGTGGAAATGCAGTATTAAAATTTGATTGCCTGTTAAGAAAATGCAATCCTTTGTCTGACAGTAAAATATGCTAATATGCTTTTTATATTGACCTTCTATTGAGAGAAGGGGAATAGATCCGCAAGTCGAACCTTGACAAATGCCTATGCTCTGGATGACGTCATTGCGGCTTTTTTCTTTATATTTTTGTTATCCATAAATTTCTGAAATGATTACGCCGAGAATGTGACGTTTTAACTTTGCTTGCATTTGGAATTGATGGTAATTGAAAGTGTAGCTATTAAGAGGCGAGTTTCATGAGTTTGCCTACACACTTGGAACGATTCATTTATGATTGAGCGGAATTTATTCGGTTGCAATATGATTTTATTGGTGAGTAAAATCGGCGATATCGCGTCGGCTTTTATTGATCGTGCTTTTTCTTCTTCTCTTTCGCTTTTCTCTCTCGTGAGCTAGGCAGAGATAAAAGAAGTCAAAAAATTTTCACATTTCGGGCTTTGAACGAACGCCATGACTGCGGGCCATTTGGGAACAAACTCGGCTTCTTCGTTGTGATATATGCATCGGCTGCAGCTTTTTCATTCCTTTATTTCTCTGTGCCATCATGCGCATTGCCATTTGCTAAATTCTTCTCTACCCTATGGCAAATGTCTGTACAGTATACAGCAAGTGCATCCGTCTGTTTGTTCCGAAAAGTGTATACTCGATGCGACGCTATGAATTATGCAATCAAAATGTAAAATGTATAGTGCCATGCATACCGCTTGCATAACTACACAATCGTGTAATAGTTTTGTTCTCTAAAAAAAGTTGAAAGGTGAAATAAGTAACGTATAATACACACAATCGTTTACCATGCATTTGAACATCTTAATCGGATCCACGCTATTATTTTATTGATTGTGTGACAGGTTTAAATTTTAAATGAAACTCAGTAACATGTCAAATTTGGTAAGTTTGTAATAAAGGAATCCAAGTCTTTTGCAAGAGATCCATGCATTTATAATCAGGATTGTTTGCTGTGGTCTGTATCCAAATATGCTAAGTTAGGAATTTTAAAATGAGTGGCAATAAGTTTTTGGTGAAGGAATATGTGGAATTTCCACTATCCCATCATATTGATATGAAACAGGCAGAGGTTTGGAAAAGTTTATTCCGTGTTCGGATTTAAAACACAACAGGTTGGAACTTTCAGAAATGGACTTTATGGTGAAATTTTCGGTATAGGGTTACCGTACTGAAGGATCTATATTGGATCTGTTTGATGCAGTTAAAGACAGGATCGATATTTGCTCTTGCAATTGGGTCGTACTCGTGAAATGCAAGCGAGCAATCGGACTTTTATATCGGTTTGCAGTGCCGAATTACTAACCCACGAGTTAATCAGCTTTGTCCGTGGATTATGGGAGACCGGAGTGCTTTGAAACACGGGTTGAAACTCAACAAATGCCTTATAGCTCACTCTCCCTAGACTATAGAATAACAAAACATTATTTAATTGATGTGGGTACATTAAAGCTGCACACCATGTGCACCAACATTTGTAAATTTGCAAATCCAAAGAGTTTATCACTGTTTCACCAAGAAATATACAACATACACATTTGTAAGTAGGCTTACCTAGGGGTATGTTGTTTTAGAAGAATTAAAAACGATCGAGCATTGAAGCAGTATTCATGCTTGATCAGAAACGTGAAAAATCAACGAGAATGACTTGTAACTTCCGTGTGCTACTTTAAATAAGTTCAGTCACTTCATCGCATCACTAAGTTTGCCATACAATTTTGACATCGTTATGTCTGGTTTACTGTCTAGCAGGAATCGGTGATTGTGCTTGTATTGCTGTAATATATGAATGTCAGCAGGCTGTAGGTGAAGTGTATATATGTAAGTAACACAAATGCCAATTGAGGTTGAGAAAGAAGCATGAGGTTATAAGATGGGCAGACAAAATTCAAGTGGACAGGGAGGCAAGAATTGGACAAAGGGTTTCGATGGGACTTGATTTTAGATAGAGCCAAATGGAGGACCATAGTAAAAAATCCTGATTGGTTCACAATTTTGAGAAGTATTGATGGATGACTTCATCGTAAAAGTTTTTATTGCTGCATTGTTGTACTTATTTTTGTGTGGCATGATAACAATTGTTGGCTTGGGTGATCTTTGCTTTCGCTTCATAAGCGTTGCTGCAATTAAAACTTTGACAAATACAGCTAGATAGGCTGTTTTTGTAAATAAGCATGGTCAACCCAAGGACATCCGTGGTAAACCCATTCAACTGTAGCATTCTAGGAAAGCAAAAACCAGGAGGGCAGAGTGCCACAGGGGAGTGGTAGCAACAAATAGATCAGCCGTTTATAGGAATGCATGATTTGCATTTCCATGCACCTTTTGGCTGTTCAGACAAGAGCGTTGCACTCCCCAGTCAAGAAAGGCTGACATTTCATATATTAGATGAAAATGGTTAGGAGGAATAGCCCTTGCTCTCCTACACATAGCTAAATTCGCCCCACTGGCCCTTACTTTGTCACTATGCCCACTACATCAACTGGATTATAGTTCTCACAATGTTAACCAAAATGTATTTTAAAAATGTTTCCCATAGTCCAGTATACTGATGGATATTTGAGAAATGTATGATAGATTTGAGTACAAAAGGTGCTATAAAATGAAGTTCGTGCCATGCTGCCTACCAATCGTGTTACATTTTAGGAGGCTTTGACCATGTCCGTTCACGAGGGATTTTCATGTCAACTGACAAAAAGGACGTTTCAGGGTGCGAATTTCCAAGCTGGCATTAAATTTGGTGATCATATATGACATCACAAAGGCCTCCATTACTTCACAAGATGTGTCATGTGGGCCCTATGCAAAAACTTTTCTTTCAATGCACTCTACTATGTACCTACCTATACTAGCCGACAGATTCGACTATATATATGAATGAAAAGGTATTCATCTGCAGTAAGCTATTTATACACCGTGTAGGCCCTGTATGATTTGTGATGTATGGGAACACATTCTTTCAGTGCATCTTCAACGAGAAGTATATCTTGGACATAAAATACCGTATATTTGTAAAATGCTAGATGCTTGAAATTGTCAAGGGAATGCACGGTTGCCATCTAAAATTTCAACTATGTAATGTATAAATGCAGTGACAGATTAGATGTTGTCTCTTGGGCTGCAACAGAGATAACCTGAGAGGGTTTTTTTTTAAACTGTCAAATGGATACGGGATAAGTGTGACAATTTCAAAATGGACACTGTGTAATAATGGATAGAATTAGTGATATTCATACCTGGGTTCATGGTCCAACGCAATTTTTTGGCAGCTGGATAAATATGGAATAACTCGGGACTAAATTTGCCACCATGCAATGTGCTATATTTATACCGATTATAGACTTATTGATTGATAGTGGTTGCATTGTGGCTTCGGCATGTGATATTCATATTTATTTATTTATTTATTTATTTATTGGGGAATATCTTAATTGCCTGCTTATTGTTATAAAACGTTGGTGTGAAATGCATTTTTTCGTCTGGTTGACGCTTGACTTGAGTTGTATAATTTGTTTCTCACGTCACGTGCACATTTGCTTTGGCCAGGATTTGTATTTGCTGCCGCTTCTTTTCACTTGTGTGTCTGCTCCAAGATATTCGTAGCCAGTGTAGCGTGAACAAATGATGTAAAGCGGGCAACCGGAAAGGTTTGAGCCGATTTATTTGTCCGACATTTTCAGTCTCACCTGGCGTCAATGGCTCCGGGAGCGACGATGGCAACGGGAACGGCACATGATTGCCAGGCAACGGAGACTGTTGCCATGGTAACGCTGCAGATGCCATGACAACCGAGTTTGTCTAAATGTGGCTAGATGATGCCCATTTCCCATCCGACCAACAGGCGCACTATATTAGGCCAAAAGATGGCGCCAATGGAGCGCATTGGATCACAAATGTAACTCGGATTGCGATTTGCGGATCGCGTAAAACCTATATATACCAAACTGCGATTCAATTGAAGAAGATGGAGCAGAAAACAACATTTGCCAGATTTTTAAAAAAATCTCATATATTGCTCCTTTTCCACTTGTATTTTAGTTGCATAAGCAACGATGCATTTTCGATGGATTTGCTGAAGGATTGAGATTATATTACATTCGAAAGTTTTATTTTTTTACTGAAATTGCTGGTGGAATTGAATGTAGTTTTTATAATTATACATTAGCCGTCCCCTGCAATTAATATTTGAGGAAATTGCGGATCTTATGAGTGATATTATCTTTGGTTGATCTTTGGTTTTATATTATCTTTGGTTTCCAGCAATTACAGTGGGTGAAAGTTGTGTAAACTAGACAAATTTGGCATTTGATCATATTACAACATCAATTGTTTCTCCGGGATAAATATGTATTTGTATGATAAAAACTAATAGATTTTATGAAAATGAAGGAATTAAAATTTACTACGAGTCCAAATTTGATTAGTAAAAATGGCGATTTGTGAATATCAAAAATTTCTTGATTTATGAATTTTTAAGACGTGTAGTCTGTCATCGATAACTGGAATCTCAAGAGACGTGCTAAAAAATCGAAGTATTGATTTACAAAACCTATTTTAGACATAATTTCTGCACGTGGTTTGTACTTTAATACACTTTCAAATAAAGCGTGCCGATACATACATAAAGGATTGTAATTTGCGTTTCCTTGCATATATTTTTAAATTTTATTTTTTCCTGTAGAAAACTGGTAAGGGTATAAGTATAAGTGCACAAAAACACGCCTGCACATATTGTAATTCTGGGCAAAATGCTCGATGTTTATAAATGCAAAATCACAGTACTGGAAACCGGGAAAAGACTGTCCTTGACATTTTGTGCAGTGATGAGAAAGAGGAATCGTTAACCTACTTCAAGTTATTTTTTAACCAGCTTCAAATGTAAATTTTGTAGGATGACATGTGTAGGCCTACGGTATGGTAATGAGCAGTAATTTACATAATTGGGCGATTAATATGATTCAAGCTAAATTTGGAAGACTAAAACTTGCAAGTTTTCTGGGAATGTATTATTACATATAGTTCCAGACACATGACTAGTGCAAAAATACTAATAATTTTAGGTGAATTGTTGAGATTTTTCTCAAGAAAGATTGACTAGATCGATATTTTTTATTCAGTTATAGAAATTTAGGAAATTACTGATGTGAGCACCATGTTTATTTGTTTCTAAACCCGCAGAAACGTGGATTGTAATTACTGCGTAGACCAATATACTTGTTCCATGGTAAAAGTTTACTAGTTAACCCACGTTTTTAGTGGATTTGAAACAAACGACCTTAGAAAGTCGAAAGTCTGTTGCGTGCAAGGTAGATTGTGTAGATTTTGTTATTGTAGATGCGAATCTTAATTAGTTGAAAACCGGTTGAATTTCTGACTGTTTTACCAATGAAATATGGGTGGAAAGTAAGGAAGACTTGTCAGATGAAAAAGATAAAGACCGCAAACGGGCATCAATGACACTGGAAACTGGCAACTAATGCAAAACAGGGCGTGTGTCTGATGTGGACAAATGAAATTCACATTTTTTTCTCATTATCTTCCCTTTAAATATATAATTCGCCAAAAATCCGGTTTGCCAGTGATGCTATACCAATGAAAAAAAATTCGAGCTAGTGAATTCGTTATGTCTGTCGGCGTTGTTTCCATAGGACAAAAATCCGGTTGTGCATGATGTTGTAGTGTTGAGAGCTTCCAGATTGCGTATAATGAACTCAAACGGTTTTACTGAAGGTCGATGTTTCAAGGACCTGGCAACGGTTGATGCAGTATTTTGCCCGAGGATCACGCTCACGAAGTTCGTTGGGAATTTTCAAGTCTCTCCCCCTCAACCACCCCATCCCTCCTAACATACAACATGCTACAAAAGAAGTTTCGACCGTTATATCCCCAGGCTTGTAATGAGTGGGCACTTTCAAACTGTATAATTAATTGACACTAGCGCTGCAGTAATTGCGTCAACGCAAGATCCAAAAATAGATAACCCACATAACAATTATTATACGGCCGTTAATGAAGCACTAATGAAATGTTATGCATATTGTAATCCCCGGCCTCCGACTTACGAATGCTGCATGAATGCCGAATGTAACATGGGATTTTGCTGAGAAAATTTGCTCAGTGAGCTGTTTGGGTAGGAGAATGATTGGTTCCGAGCGATTTTATGACAGTTTTGACAGATATCTGGGCTACAAGCGCCACCATTGAGAGCCGACAGAATCCAAAGTAACATTTCCAATTTGAATCTCAGCTTAGAGTTTCCAACAAATTACACAAAACTTAATTTAGCTGTTTGAGCTCGGATTATGATTGTATTTTCTGCTCTAAAAATCTTGGTTTTTACTTTTTTAAGCTGAAAATGCTCTTAAAACTCTTATCTGTGAATAGGTGTGAAGAAAAATTACAAATTTGGTTATTTTTGTAACCATTTATTGGGGAGATTATAGATTTGAAAGGACATTTGCATGCATGCAACATTGTTGAACGACAGGTGGCACCATCTTGTGGACTGTGTAATTAGTTACTGTATTTAATGATGTCTGTTCTGCAAAATCTTTTGAAAAAGTGCTGTAGGTATAATAAGGAGGTTGTGATTGTTCACAAGCTTAAGGTGCTT
Source organism: Glomeris hexasticha (assembly GCA_034695945.1). Classification (NCBI taxonomy): domain Eukaryota; kingdom Metazoa; phylum Arthropoda; class Diplopoda; order Glomerida; family Glomeridae; genus Glomeris; species Glomeris hexasticha. The sequence goes on from JAQIWR010001732.1 coordinate 8,698, forward strand.
TTCAGCACTCACTCACTAAAGAGGAGGTTTGAAATTTTGTCTGTTGAAAGTGTGAACTCTAAAGAACGCCACTTTGCATCGATTCGAATTTCGTGCAGTGTCATGTTGAGTCGTCGTTACTGAACATGGAAAGGGGCCAAAGGGGCACCCAATCTCAGGGGCGGCATTTTGTGTTTGGAGTGCATTTTCTCAAATACCCCTGCCTGTTTCTTTCTTTCTCTTTAGACATGCGACTGCATTTCGACACTATCGAAAGCTCGAAAAGCGGTCAATTTAAAACCTCTCACGACTCAGTCGGACGGGTGTCAGCTACACGAACCTCGATTATCCGAAATGAAATGTGCCAAGATCACCTGGGATTTTAGGAGGATGGGCTTAGATGGTGGCATAAATCCTCGCACAGACAGATATAGAGAACTCTATGGAAACACGAAATGGAGGTGTTGACTTTACCCAGGATATTTCCACAATTTGTATTCATGTTATACAGTATTTGCTTAGATTTTTTACAGACCAACTTCTGTGTCGAACCAGTGAACTCTACTATAATAATATTATAATTATAAGGGTTGTAAATACAATAAAACATTTTTTCCCTTAGTAATGGGGCTTAATGCAATGTATTATGTGCACTATAGATCATTTTACAAGCAGTATTGCAATTGATGGACTGTTCATTGAAAATCGGATGCTTCTCTACATTTTAGATAAAACTTGAATTGAAGGAATTGTATTTTTTGGCGCATTTGCTGTTTCGTCAGTTTGTATGAATACGAGATGAGCAAGTTGTGCTCAGCTGTGCTGAAGGTTTGGAATTGTACCGCCACCTCGTGCTGAATTGCACATATATATATAAAAGAAATGCATCATGTTTTTGCATATGGACCAGTTATTTTTGAGTGTATCAAGGGGCAGTTTGTAAGCAAAATAGTGGGAGCAGCAGTTTGACGTATATATGGGTTTTTGCGTCTTTTCCAAATGGACCGACTCGGATCTAGGGGTTTGGGGAGGGTCTTAGCGTGATGAATGTTGTCGATAAATCACCCGACAAATCCACAGCCGCCATTTTCTCTCGGAGGACATCATGCAGTAAGGGTTTACCGTGTGGGTTGTGTGGCAAAAAAATATTTTCGGGGAGTAGATCAACATTCATTGCGCCTCGACTGCCTTCCGTTGCCAAGTTCATGTTTTGCACACGTTTTGCACCTATAAATCCGCTCTATTGACGCACCAATTACAATTGAACGTGTCAACAAATGAAAAGCGTCGAGTTCATATGCAGGGGCCATTAGGTTGGCATACAAAGAGGGAGAAAGAGACCAATGTCAATATAGGTATACCTATAACGTACTAGTGTACCATGAAGAACAATAACTTATTCAGAGGCACGGTGAAATATTATCCTGGGAATAGAACAGTAATGTCATCCTTTTAGTAGACTTTTTCAGGTAGAATAAACTCAGTAAGTGGATAATAGGTCACGACACACGGAACCAAACGTATAAGAAGTTAATCAAACTATAAAATCCTATTTTATTTTAAAATGCATGGAGGCAAGTTAAATTGTTAGACAAAAATTAAGAATAGCAAGTGAAACCTTGGAATTTATAAATAACATATTTTGCTGTGTAATAATGCAAATGTAATGATGAAAGCTAGGAGTCCGATTTAGAAAAAGTAATTATCGGCAGTGTGACGTCACTGGGCCCAGTATGATAGATAGTTTTTCATAAAGTCTGTGTATAAATTAGTAGAATAATATTGTTGCACGTGTAGATCGATAGATAGCAGACTATTTTAATAAAAGATGTTTATAAATTTACATTGAATAGGGGAGACCGGGGATGAATGCACCACTTTTTGCTTAAGAATTTTTTAAAGAAAAACTAAATCTTTTGAAGAAAATTACGCATATGGCCATTATCTGTTATAGATCGTAGTTTGTTTGTATATTTTTAGTATTTGCTTGGGCTGTTTATTTTGTCCAGGAAAAATTATTGAAACCAAAAGGAAAAATGGTGCAAAACGCCCCGACCCATGGGTGTAACCCAACACTCTAAAATTAATACACTTAATATACATCTTGTAAAAATCCCAATTGTTATTAGCAATTCACTGGAGCAATACTTTTATTTCTCTTTGCACACTGACCAAGTTGCAATTAATGGCGTTCACATAGCAAAATAAAAAGACCAAAGAATTAAACAAAATGGCGCTTGTAGTTATATTGTGCAAGTACACATTGTGGAGAAGTATGGCAAGACTGTTGTCGAATAAAGCTAAGACATGTAGTTTCCATACATGAACATTTCGAATTTTGCACGGCTATATAAACATTTTAAAGGAGATCCGGCACGATTTTGCAATCCCACCTAAACTGCCTTCCATATCAATGTGTACTTGATAACAAACAGCAGTATGTAAAATTTATGTAAAACAACCGTTTATTCACTGATTTGTAACCTGTTAATGAAATGACCCGTTTGAATTTTCCGCCGTTTTTCACCTGCACGTATGGCACACCTGCAGCGCCTGTGCTCTGCCTCACACCTTCAGGCTTGCACTTCCTGTTAGGTCCAGATACAATACGTCAGGCAACAACAGGCCCTTGGCCCAACTCGGTTGCCCCTGTCAAGTACCTACACTCTCCCTATAATATATTGAAAAAATCTTCCAAATTAGTTTTAAAACTTTCCATGGCTTACCATCTCACTTGGCAACCCATTCCACTCATCCACAACCCTCTGAGAGAAGAAGTGGTGTTAGCTTTCTTCATTTCCCATCTTTTGTTCAGCATCCATACATAGCAACTATTTTTGCTGCACTGGCATGCCATACTCGCTTCTACAGCGCTTCATTTGTTATTTTGACAGTCCCAAATAAGATCCTGCACATTACTTTTCAGTGAATTCATTCTAGGAAAAATACTGCATAGAATAATATCATAGCTTGGGACAAGTATCCTAAAAATGCAATAAAAATTCAGGAAAAATACTGAGAGAATCAAAAATTTCAAAAAATACCCTGCCGGATCGCCTTTAATAGTTTGCAAATAAAAGACGCTACTTATTGATTTGCCCTTGTATGTATGGAAAGGTAATTCCTTTACAGCTGCAGTTTTTAAACTCACAAATCGACTTTTTCTCAAATATGCACATGTGCAGTACATGTTATTAGGCCCACTGTGACAGATGCAACTGCAATATGGGAACCACATGTTTCACACACAGTGCACTGAAGCAATAAACCTAGGATCCCATATTATTACTTTATAATTGATCTGAATCCATATGGTTACTAAAGAAATGCTGACAGAATATGCACTTTTTTAAATTCACCGTATTAAGTGTGAAAGATTCACGTGAACATTTCCCTTTCGGTGTATACATAATTGGACAAAGGAGTAGCCACACCATTTTCTGGTTCAGATCTTCTTTTCTTTCGCACAGACTTTGTGTTCTTGCATTGTAGAGTGAACACCAATTCTTTGAAGATTTCATGTCCCAGTGATCCCTGAATTCAGAGATTTTAAAATTTAATGGCTTCCTGCATACACTCCCCCACAAAAAAATGTATAGGATCCTAAATGGAAGAACTATAGGAAAACTATATAGGATTTGGGAAACAATTCTTATACATTTATCCCATAGGAAATGTTCCCATAGATTATTTCTTATGGGAATTGTTTCATGTTTCCTATAGGCGATTCTTATTTTTATTGCATTTCACAAAGTTATAGCGCATGCCGGATTGTAAATTTCTAGGAACAATGAGATATTACAAGGAAACAATTCCCATTGGAACTTAAAAGGTGCCTTTTCCATTTGCAAACCTAAAAGAAACACTCATAGAATCTTATGGGAACATTTCATACAGAATCACAATACATGTATTCCTATAGGATGGGAAGCCTATAGGAGAAACGCATAGTATCCTATAGGGAAACATGTCTTAAAGGATCTTGATAGATGACTTCCTATAGGATGGGAATCTTGTAGGAAAAATTCTTAGGAACTTATGCGGGAATCAATTCCTATAGGATCCCATGCTTTATTTTTGTGGAGGTTATGAAGTAGGTATTTGTGCATATACTTGATGCAGTATTGGGTAGTTGTTAGGAGCGGTTTTCCTACACAGCT
>JAQIWR010001733.1:0-12835 GCA_034695945.1 Glomeris hexasticha
ACCTAGAATATTGTGCTCAGGCATGGTCCCCATATTATAAAAAGGATGCTCAAGCGTTAGAGAGGGTTCAGGATGGGATGGGGGGGGAGGGAAGGGGGGGGGGTTGTCATATGAAGACCGCTTGAGGGAGCTTAATTAATTGTTTTCGTTGGGAAGGCGCAGAGTAAGGGGTGACTTGACTCAGGTTTTTAAATTTATTAAAAATATTAATTACCCTCGATCCGAGTATTTTTTTTCCAAATGGCTGGAGCTAGCAAGACGAGGGGACACTGTTTCAAATTGTTGAAGCAGACATACCGACTATTGATGCGGCAACACTTCTTCTCTCAAAGGGTAGTTGACGAGTGGAATGGGTTGCCAAATGAAGTGGTGGAAGCGATAACGGTGGCGGGTTTTAAGAAGAAATTGGACGAGTTTTTTAATAGTATGGGTCGCATGTAGGACTTTCTTGACAGGGGCAACTTAGTTGGGCATATAGCCTGTTGTTGCCCGACTTATTGTATTGTATTGTATAACTGTGCCACTCAACTTGGGAGCAACTCTACCAAGAATTAGGAGAGACCCCGAGTGCCTGGTGCACTGAGTTTTTATAGTGGGTAATTCAGCCCACTCATTGGTCACTGCTCTTGGTAGATGGACAGCTTAGTAAAACGTCGCAATGTCATTTGCGGTCTCATTCATCAGGAGTTGCTCTGCCTTTGCTCCGCCTCCGACACACCCTGGCAAGTGCGTCATGTAGCTACCCTATCAGGTCACGTGATAGCCGTGATTTATGGCTCTCACTGGACCCAGTTGGAGCGCATTCTCGAATAACTTGTCACCTGAAGGGGGTGGCAATGGAGCTTCCAGGCGCCAATGGCCAGTTTTAAGCGTTCCTTAATTTCATCTAAAAAAAAAACTGGGCCGTTACAACGTCTACAGGTACTATCTTAGGGTCCTTGGTTGTCAATGGTCCTCCAAGTCTCCCTTTACGCTGTGGTTAACAATCTTCAGAGTTGACCACACTCTTGCTGCAACCTGATTGATACATGAGCTATGGGGTGAGTGGACATCTGACCCCGGGGTGTTCTGGACCACACTGCTTGGCGCCTCCAAAAATGTCACATACATTTCCATCAAAACTTAAATTTCCTCCTTGCATCTGGACCAACAACTGGGTGTTGCCCACTCCTTGAAATTTTACTCCAATATTCCCTAATCCATTATATTATTTTCGTAGTACATATCTACGGTACACATATACGGCTACATTTATCTAATGTATAACAGATATGTCCCTGGACTGTCCACATTTATTTTTATTTGTTTATCATTTAATAATAATGTGATTCAGGGAGAGTACTGGAATCGTACATGTGGTGCCCTGCATAGCGCTGGGCCATCTTCCACACAGTTGCATCACTACTTATAATTAATAAACCACCACAATTCAACTAAGTCTTTGTATTACCTATCTAGATATAATAAACCTCATCAATACAGACTACTGCGTATGTTCATTTTTATACAGACAATACATAATTATACTACTGATCGATGAAGTATTAATGAAATTGTCTGCCCGAGAGTAATCACATGAAAATAAATTCTAATTAGAACAGACATGTTTTAGAATACTCCATCCATAACAATATTACTTTCTGGCCATTTTCTCAATCAATTCTTGAAGGTACTGAACCCTTTTCAGTGTTGGCGCGTGAATATCGTAGTCTGTGTGCCGCACCTAATAAAATTTCACTTCTTATTAACAACTGAATTGTTCGAATAAATAAATAAATTCAAACACTTTAGTAATGTTCACACCTGCATAACTGTGTAACCTGCTGCAGTCAGCAATCTAACTGATAGCATTACGATGCCGGTAACTTCGTGATTGCGTCGGCAGAAGTCTTTATAATGCGTAACAATCAATACAATTCTAAATTTGAGAAAATAAAAATCAAGTCAGCAAACAGTTAATAATAATTTTGTTATAAAATTTTGAAATAGTATTCTGCAAATGTTTCATGGTACTTTTTAGATGTTTCAGAATAATTTTCAGATACTGTATCTTCATTCAGAGCTAATGGTTTGCCATCTTTCCCAATTTTGAATTCTGCATCTGGAAACACAACGACATTAAAATGGATATCAATAATACTAATAATAACAATATGTAGTAAAACATATTAACAAAAATTATACCAATATAAATTCCACATGACGTCATACGACCCGGTAAAAGAAATTTGCCAGCTGGAATAAAGTTGCCTAAAGTGTTGACAACAGATGCACAAAGGGCTTGTTCTTCAGTACTTCGAGCAACCTAAATTCACAATTAAATGAAATGCTTAAACAACAGCATTATCATTTACATTTCAATATTACAACTCACCATAATATTTTCCAACAATGGTTCTTTAGGAAGATAAGGACCATTGTAACCATCCAATTCTCGTAGCGCGTACGCGTTGATATTTAAAATCTTCAACTTGTGACCCAATGTTGGCAAACCTATGCCGTATCAAAATATAACAATAAGAGTTGCGAAATATTATATTGCATTACATTAGAAGCAATACCTAATAGCTTTTTATATAGATCGGGATTGAGTACTGATGAAACATGGTCCGAAGTAGCTTGACGAAGAACAACCAAAGACCATATAACATCCAGCCAAGTAGTATGAGAAGGGATTGCATCTTGAGTCAATCTCGGCACCAAAAGTTTAAAAACACCGTTTGCATTGTTGGGTAGAAAGTTCAATTTAGCCAAAGTCAATACGAGAGCAACAATTTCTTGAATCCGACAGACTTCAATATTTTTCTGTATCCAATCTGCAGCTGCTTGCAGCAAATCTGTAAACGAGTGTATTTAATTCAATAGTAACTTTTATTAAAAGATGCCACTTTTTATCAGGCTGTGACTACTGAACTATAATTTTAAAATTCCAGGATAATAAGACATTTACCATTTTTTAGGGAAAAATAAATAACTTGACTGATATTATATTAATTATTTATATTAAGAAAATTCTTAATGTCTATGAAATAAACCAATACATTTTACAGGATTTAATGAATAATTCCTGAATATTTCCAGGATTAAATGAATAATTCCTGAATATTTCCAGGATTAAATGAATAATTCCTGAATATTTCCAGGATATAATCAAGGACAAAAAAGAAATAATTTGACTGATACTTTTATGTAAGCTTAGTTATTAAGAAAATTAATACAATGTCTGTAAAATAAAATCATAAATTTTCCAGGATATTTAATGAACAATTGCAGTATATTTCCAGCATTCCAGTATTTCCTGTTCTGTTCAGCAGACACTCTGTAAATGTACTGTATATGTTATAAAATGTGCAAACCAATATGTCTCCACCGCAATTTTCCAAACGCAGTCAAGATCACGGACACCGTTGCCGGGTTCTTGACTTCAGGGATTTGGGGAAGTAAATCAGTGGACAACCTTTCTAGAAGGACTTCATCGGGAAACTTGAGTGCAGAGAGAGAATGCAAAAGGTTAACAATGTGTTTCAAGGGAAGTTGTTCTTGGTGTTTGCTGATGTAAAATGCCATTGCGCGAAGAAGCGGCGTTGGCCTTCTTCCCTTTTCAGACATGACACCAATCAACTTGCTGGCTTCTTCAGCTGACATCTTTTCTGCAATTTCAACAGCCCTGTCTTCCAACTTATTAACAAACTCTTCAGGAAAATAAGAAATACACTTGAATAACTGGATAATGTCACGCGGTCTTTCCATCTCAAACCACCTTAGTTGGATTCTTCTTACTGCTTCAGAAACTACTTTCTTCTGCAGTGCATTTTCTTGAAATTGCACATGAAAACTCAGTAGATTTACCAGATTCTTGAATGTCATCTTTCCAAGAATCCAAAGTACCTGATTTTCCAAAGTTTGCACTACATGTTCATCAGCAGAAACACCAATGTTCAGCAGGTTTTTCAGAGTGAAAAGCAACGTCCCAGGATTCACTTGATGGAAGTTTTCTTCGAGAACTTGACACAAATAGGAGAATTTCTTGTTTTTTATTATTTGTTCACTGGTTAAAATATTGTCAGTTTTCCATTTGCTAAGCATAGTAATGGCGTTTGACACTTGATTTACCGTCATTTTCTCGTTAACCGTATCAAAAAAGGAACCCGGAGAACCAGCAGAAACGATTTGGCCATCGACAGAACTTCGAGTCGTTCGTGGATTCACATTTTCTTCCAATCTGGTCGATTTTTTCGATGCGAAGTTCATGAAAGCGTACGAAGTTTGCCGACAGAGGGCGCTTCGTCGTAAGAAATTACAACAAAGAGATGATGCCATTATTATAACTGATTTGTTAGAATAAAACTAGACATCGTGTTTATTTACGACAGGTCGCCAATAAGCCGGTTCCTCACTTCGTAAAACATGTGCAATAACTTCCTCGAAGTCGCCATTTTCTTGGGCAGAACCGCAGAACCAGTTTAGAAATCGGCACGAGAGTTTTTCAACACTGTGGGCTGAGATTATGACGCAGATTACTCTCTAAACAGGGTCTCAACTGTACGATTACTGGACCGAGCATTACATGGGAAAACCAGATGGCGCCCTGCTTAGAGAGTAGCCTACGTCATGATCTTATCACACGGAGCTTGCACGGAGGATCTTTATGACGTCACACGCAGGTTTGCACCAATAGCAGAGCAATTCCAAGAGCTGTCAGCAAATCGGAATTTAGTGAATTTAAACTTATGTATAGGGTCGAAACAAATGCTTCATATCTACAGTTTCGATATATTCACAGATCTTTGTCGTCGCATTTTTAGTATGTAATTTTTAGACAGCATATTTAAATAATTTCAACGCCTGTCACACCTGTAATTTGGACTCGGCAATAAAAAGTATTTTAGTCGTCTTCGTAATCAGCCGACAGATGGCAGCACCAACACGTTGATTTCCCGCCAATTTTCCAACCCGCTTTTGAGAATAATTCGAGAACACTTGGATGGATTGTGTCCTTCGGATCGACATGATTTCGGAGAGATTTCGCTGAAGATAATTAGAGGAAATTTCGCAATTTAGAGACGAAAAGGTGATTTTGATTTTAGCGTACAATAACCGTACCATGCAGCAGATATTCGCAATTTTGCTAACTATAAAATGTACCATAAATTTAATCACAGCTATACTTATTTTTAGTAGGGACAGTAAGATACAAACATGCAAGCTAATACGGATGCGTTATTATCAGCCGTTAACAAAGACGACCCACGTGATTTCATTGCCATGATTAAATCTCAGGTAATTCGACAAATGCAACCTTGTTGCGTTGCAATATATTGCGCGCAAGTGCAATTGGCATCGCACGCAGGAAAAGCAAAGGCACTGTGCAACAAAGTTGCACGCAATCTATCGTAACGCAATAAAGTTGCGCTAGTTTGAAAAAATTTCCGTTCATCGAACAAATATAACGGCGAATTAATCAAATATGAATCGAATTCCAGAATGGTAGCTGCCCAAGCATAGATTTGACAGATGTTCTCCTTGCGATGAATCATTCCCAACATGAATCTCTTTGGCGTAATTTGCAAATTTTATTTAAAAAGCACTCCAAAGTGTCTGCTGAAGTGGATCCGGTTTGTGAACAATTTTATCCCTAATTTTCTATATATTGCAGTATATTTATTGAAAATATTATTATTATGTTGTAGCAAATCAATAAAACTACAACAGCAAAGGTGCTGGACTGTGTAATATCACTGGTGTCTCTGTACACCGAACAGAATAAAGCAACTATCTTTGAAGATTTGATTAATCTCGTTGCAGATATGCATGGTGAAGTTAATACATTGGTCATTTCAATGTATTATGGTAAAAATGGAAATTGAAAAATGTGACATTTTGAATTTAGAATGCCTTCTTTTGTGGCCTGGAGAATTGGATAAATTGAAATCGCGTGTTGTGCAGCTGGGAGAAAATTGGTTTAAGATGGGTTTTCCAAGGAAAACTGCATTTTCCCTTTACATATTTCTATTTCTTCTTCGATGCACAACATCAAAGAAAGCACGGGTAATTATATAAAAAGTGTCTGCATTTTTAAACGGAATACGTACGTCAAAATACACATCACACGCACACATTACTCATGTTTCCATATAACGATACATATTAAATAAATTGGTGATGGTTAATTATCTAGTCTACAAGATTTTACTGTATGATTATAATTTCTATTTGTAGAAAGTTGATATCAAAAGATTATGGAATATGCGCAACTGCCTAAAAACATTTGACATTGCAAGCGCGATCATGACCGAGATCAAGACATTGTTGATAACCGCAATTACAACACCGATATTCCTCAGCTGTGATGAGGTATTTGTTCATCTCACAAAATATATTATTGGAAGAATTTACCAAGGTACTGTTTTTGCAGGGGATCAAATTTCTCAGTTCTTTGTTTGAATTCAACGAAGTGTTCGTTAACGAATTACACGCGGCTATCAAAATTCAACTGCCAAGTTGCAACTAGTAAGAAGCTACGAAACTATTTAACAGTATCAATAATACATATCTTACGAATTTGGTTGTACATAATATTTTATGATAACATTTCACTGTGATAGTCCACAGTCCACGGCATATGGAGAAATTTACTTCAGAGCGTGGAAAGAGGCAAAAGCAGCATTAAAAGAGGTATAAGTTATATCCTAGTGCAATTTGCAAATAAAGTCACGCCTTTTTCAATATTTAGGTGTTTGGTTTTCATTTGCAGACGATTGAAGCGGACTGCATTCAAGATTTAATGTTTAGCGCCATCAACATTGACCCAATCAAATCGAGAATTCTGATAAATAATTTGAGAAAAGTAACTTCAATCAATGCTTTTCCATAATATCTACTGAAATATTACAGTGATGAATGTAATTTTTCATTTATAGTTGTTGAGCTACATTCATTCCCAAAAGCAAATTCAACCAGATGTCAGGGAAATGTTACTGCGGTTGTACGAGCCATTTCTATGGCGGTCACTGAAGGTTTATTTTTAATTTGTAGCAAATACACATGATTAAGTTAAAGGTGAACTGATTGTATTTCTCGAATATTGAATAGGTTGCAAATGGATATGTACGGGCAAATGCTACAGTGATGTTCTTCGACGCGTTTCCGTTAGAAGATGCAAAAGCGAGTAACGAGGAAAACGAGGCACTACTTGAAATGCAATATCAACTGGCAAAAACCTTATTGAAGGACGATTACCCTGTTGTCCGTACTTACGCCGTTTACGGTGTCTGTCATATTTGCAACGTTTACTGGGAAATTATTCCATCGAATACGATTGCCGAGATACTGAAAATCATTACCGAGCAACACGCGTACGACTCGTCGAGTTCCAACACCAGGATGACAGTATTCAAAGTGGGCTGACTGTATAATGGTTTTCTCATCCCAAACTTTATATTCTGATATTTGACTTTACCTAAAATGTGTTTCTTTATCTAACGGTTTTCATTCGTTTATAATAAAAGTTTGAACGTACATTGCAATACGTCTGTTGAAACTTTTATTATAATCTTGAATGTGATCCAACTAAATTAAATATTGCTTTACTGCAGTTGTTCAAGTCCAAACACAATTTGCTTATTATAAACTGGTTTGGAAGGTAACATTATATAACTTTGATAATCCAAAATATTCAAAATTATTATTTTGGTTCAGGATTTAATGCAGCATATTTCAAGTTGACTTTTCCAACACTGCTATAAGTCCCTTTAAGAAAGCTTTAAGAAGATTAGAATCACATTTCCTGAAGTTTAATAACAAATCCATCACGTAAAGAGTTTTGAAGTAACCGGGAATCAGTTCATAGTTTTTAATTATCAAGTAAATGGAATATTTTTTTACAATTTAATTAATAACACATTTTGTATAATGTTTAGGGATTGTCATCACTGGTGCAAAACCCACTGACTCACACGATGTTAGAAAAGTTACTGCCCCAACTGAGTCCGTGCATTTACGACACCTCGGAAAAAGTCCGACTCGCTGTCGTCGAGCTCCTTCACAACGTGAAAAATCAGCGAGGAATTAAAGTATAAAATCGTAAACTAAATAATCTAGGAAAATGTGATTAATTGGTTTGCTTTCTTACAACTTTTCCAACCTAGTATTGGGATATCGTACCGCCGGAGGATCTTCTCACTCGTCTCGAAGTCGACTCGGACCCAGTCTGTCGGAAAATAGTCTCCCTAATATTTTCCAACTATCATCCTACTGATAGGTCTGATGAGGAACTTCTTCAAAGAAGCATGGCATTAATCGGGGACAACCGTAAAGCTTCCAGAAAATTCTATCAACACGCGCACAAATTCATGGGTGTTAACGATACTGGTGAATATATTGCTTCACGTTCCAAATCGTATGGATGAATCTAATTGTTTCCATTCCCAGTCAGGTTTATGCTTCTGGCAACTAGGTTTGCACACTATTATGCAAGCAAAGCCCCGGTAGGAGAAAAATCAACTTACTCGTCGGACGAATCGGGCGCGGACACCGACAACGGCGAAACTGAAAATGCAGACGACGCCAATTTTCCCACAACTGATTTCAACGTTATATGTGGACTTCTCGATGCAGTCTGCATTCTCTGGGCTGGAATACACTCCAAACTTACAAATGTATTAATTACATTTCCCTAAATTTTCCATTTTACATTTATAGTAAAGCCTATAATAATTGCAAAACATTGTCAATTTATGAAGGAACACAATACAACTTTAAGGAAAAATCTGGAAAAGCAAATTGCTAAAGCAATGAGGTTGTTTGGCCGGGCTTATAAGGTGCAGTACAATTGGACTTTGTCATTTCTAAAATAGAAATATATCAAACTCTCAATAATCCGGCACCCATGTGTGCAAGGAATAGCTGTTATAGACTAATAAGGACATTGTGTAATTAAGGAACTATTTATAATTACAGGGCACAGATGCATTTCAATCTGTTCTATGCATGGCTAGCTTCATCCCCGCAAATAAAGTTCACCTAATAAGTGGTCATTGTATTTCTTGCCTGAAATCAATGACAACTAACAGTCCGGTCAGTGAATACGGTGTCATACTGACCAGTCTGTTCAATTGGGGAATGGCGGACACGGTGTTGGAGTTATTATCGGAATGGATATCGTCCGCTTTACCGAGCGAAACGTCTTCTGTAAAGGTGAAAACTTTTACGGTTGCAGTTAATAACAAAGTTATAATATCATTTATATTATTGTGTTATTTCATTTTTCATTTTAATTTCCAGTTCTATCGCCAAAGAAGCAAGAAGGTGAAGTTCTGCGAGCCGAGGACACCGCAACCGATGCTCGCGCTTCAGTTTTTGAAATATATTTTAAAAACTCCACCGTGTCGTAAAGCCATCTTCGCTAAATGCCGTAATGAACTCATGGACATACTTAATGTTGCCAAGAATTCAATGGTAAAATATATCAGTTGGCCGTCCTAAATTTGGAATTTATTAACGTATTTTTCTGTTTATTTTTTAATACCGAAGACATTTCTCGAGAAACGTTTTTCAACGCAAAGTTTTGAATGCGAAGCATCTGACGAATTACTAGTGAACATGTTTCAAAGCTATTGTCAACTTTCAGTCCACATGAATAGCAAAGTATTATTTTTTTTAAATAGAAATAGCACTTTTTACTTTTTTTTTTTACATGTGTGTACTATATACAAAACATTTTTAGCAGGAAGACGTGGGAGAATTCAACACGGTTGAGACGATGAAAGATGTGTATCTATGGGTTGAAAAAATTGCTTTGCCTCACTTGGTACCCGGCAACAAAAAGTTAAATGGCGGGAGAAAGCGGAAAACTTCTGCCGTGAATTTGTTCGACAGGCCGAAAGCATCTTTTGACGTACTGCAGGTGAAATAAATTTCTAAACCTGCACTGACATTCTCCATTTTGAACAGAGCTGTGCTAATTTAGTTGTGGTTTAATAGACAACACTGAATGTAGCACATGACATGTTTCTGTGTTCCATCGCAAGCGAGGAGTTTGCAGCGCATAGTTTGTACTTGTGCAATAAGATCCTGGACAAAGGTATATTTGCAAACTTGTTTGTTTTTTCAGTGTTGCAACTATATGTAGAAAAAAATGTTAACTATGTATTACAGAAAATGGCTACGTACTTGTTATAGAGGTTATAAAAATGCTGCACCAATTACTGTGTTACAGTGTGGTGTATAAAATAGAGCAATCGTTGTATTTGGACGAACTGCCGAACACGGTTTGCACCACATTACCAGTATTGTTAAAATACAGTTCTGTTAAAAGTGACCAAGAATTGGAAGTAAGTATATAGTGAACATTCTTTGTATAGTTTTATTAATTAAATAAATCAAATATTTTGCCTATTCTCACACTTTAATTTTTAGGTTTTTCGAGATTTGAGACCGGTGCTTCGTGGTATATTAACATCATATTTTGGCATGAAACATTTACATTTGGTACATTCAATATTGGCCAATGTGTTTGCGACAGCTGTATCTGATGTCAGTTCGTGTATTATAAACGTACGCAGAAGTTTTCCTACATTTTACTGTATTTTTTAGTTGTAATTTACACATGCAGTGTTTTGATGCTATGCCAAAAATGCACATTATAAATTCATTTTCATTTAATTTATAGGAAGAAGATTCCCTGAAGACTTGCAAGGACATCAATCACCTTCCCATATTCTCTTCCACATTACTAAATGCAATATCTGGCAACAATGGACTAATAAGGTAATTATTATACGTGAAGAGGATCAATATTATGGTAATTTTTACATAAATGTGCAAACTGGTTTCAATTTTTACTACAGGATATTTGTCACTGAAGCATTGCAATTTTTAAGGGCTGATGCCATTGACGAAATGATAAAGTGCATTGCCATCGGTCGCATGTTCGCGGCATTCAGAAAGGAAACACGTAATAGCAATTGAATTGAATTATCTATTGATTTATATAGATGAAGGAATATGTTATATAACAATTTTACATTTATATTTACTGCAATAGAGAAAGCCAAAGTTGATCTGAATGATTTTGTAGCAGCATTGGAGAAATACATGTCGGATTTGGAGAAGAAATCCGAGTGTGATGCGTAAGTCTTGCCATTATTTAGTACAACTTGCTTATGCTTTTTGGCAGATATATTATACTAAAGTTAAGTGTTTTTCTTACAAGTAGTTTACAGTTTGGTATACAAATTGTAAACTGTCCTTGTTCCCATATAGCACCACGTGACCTCACCCCTTTTGTATTTCTTATAGGTATTAGTACTTATAGTTTCTCAATAATGAAGTGCCAAATAGTCACAACAAAATATAGAACTACACCAATAATTTATGGTCATAATCTTACAAGTTGCACTTATTTCTAATTAATTACATAAAAATTAAGAATTTGAATTATTTTTACTAATCAATAATTTCCAGTTTTCCATAAAAAAAAGTTGCTGCAGAAACTCAATTATTTAAAATTGTATATTCCACACAATGCAATACTCTTTATAAAAATTCATGCTTCAAATTTCAACTTCATTGAGTTCTAATATATTAATTAGTTTAGCTTTTTGGTTACATGATTTATGTGCATTTCATATGCAAATTTTAATGGTTTTTATATTAATTTGTTTTCGGCTTTTTACCTATATTCTGGATAATTAATGGAGGTTCTACTGTATACTTATTGCCAATTAAATTCAACTCTTTTTATTGGTATTTGCAAACAATACTAGTATTCAATAGCATGATAATTACTACTAATACTGTTTATCAGGTGTGATAGAGCTTGTAGCTTGGCTTTCATTTTTTACTACATCTGTTGTGTTTAAATTATGCGACCTGCTAACCTGCCTAAATGCAAAAGGACATTCACCTCCAACTCTAGTATATTTTGCCACAGCATTTTACATGCAGTTTTTTTTTTAAATTGTAACTCAACTTTCACTATTTTCTATACTTATTTAGTGCTCTCCTCGAAGATGCCAAACAAGTTATGGAAGAGCTGAAGAAAAAGTAATTCTCACATTTAATCAGTTATTATTATTATTGTACAAAATTTTCATATTGAATAATATTTTCACATTCAACATTTTTTTTTACTAATAAAAAGTTACTTTGTACGTTGACAACAATTATGTACTTTACAATCCCAACATCATTTATCATTCCTGCTCTCAGCAAACATTAATTCCACGTTAAAAACAAATATACATTACACCTTCACTCAATATTATCTCACTTTGTGGTTTGCGTTGAAGCGGTTGTAGTTGCCGCGGCCGTAGTTGCCGCTGTCGGAACAGCGATAACTTTTGCAGGAACATCAACCCAAAATGTTGTAAAGTTATGTACAACAGCAGCCCTGTGATTTTAAACCAATTAACACAAGCTTGCATTTTAATTTAAACATTTATATTGGGACACTCACGTCATGATGATCATGCCGTGTTTGGCATCGGCGGCAGGATGCCACTCCATGCTGATCTTGTATTTATCATTGTTATTATCGTGAGTTACCACTGCAGGACATTCTGCAATATGATGAGCTCCCGAAGCCGATTTCCAGCTTCCCGACAGATGTTTTAATTGGGCATCTTTTGCGGCTACCAGGAATCCTTTAAATGCTGGACCTCCTTTCGTACTTTCAATTGTAACTACAATTGCAGGAATTTAATATAGAATTTATGTGGCTATTTGGAACCATAATGCTATGTATTGTAAATTAACATGTTAAAGGGACAGTAAAGGCAAACAAAAATGTTTGATATGTTATTCAACTGCTGAAAGTATATAAATCTGGCCATAA
>JAQIWR010001734.1:0-12830 GCA_034695945.1 Glomeris hexasticha
CAAAACTTTGTGCCCCCCCCCCCACCCCACTTTGACGTCTTCAACCCCTTCTGTGTCTGATTACCTTTTGTTTATGGGAAGGGATTATCTATATTTCTTTTATTTCCTATATGGGAAAATTTGATTCCAGTTACGGAATGATTTCTGGAACCAATTAATTCCCTTATAAGGGACAAAATAATGGCCATTATAAAGAGATTCCACCGTATACAGTATCTACTTTCTGCACCTTGCGAAGACCCGACACTGGACGGTACGGGCACGTTGCAAGCGGCGGAAGGGTGGAGAACAACTTGCTTCGCGACGTGTTTGGAAAACTGCGACGAGCACTTCAGGCACTACGGTAAACACATATTTAATTAATGGGTTATAACAAACCAATAAATACTATACCACGAATACCTGTAACGCGCCGAACGTCATATTCTTGAAAGTAGTGGCGTGCATCGCGTCTTCCAGCGACCGAACGAAACTCTGCGCGAAACGTAAAGTCCTCTATTAGAATCCTCTGCGAAAACTCACAATTTGACTCGATAGCAAACCTGGTAGCTGTCAACATCCTCTAGCCTATAAACCCGTTCACGTTTGTCCTTCTTCATGTAATTGAACGTGACCCGGACCGCGTAACGTCTTCGCTCTTGCCCGTCGTCCGAATTCACCTTCGAATCGAAGAACCGGATCCGTAAACTTCTTTCCCGCCCAAATTTAAAGGGTCAGTGAAGTCAACAAAAATTTTTTTTATATGTTATTCAGAGTGATAAACTATAGAGAATGGCTATTCGGTACGTTAACCAATTCGCAATGGTTAACGAGTTATTAATTAAATTCGAAAAAGGTATGCTGACGGCAAATTCAACAGCCGTTATAAGTAATGGCAATGGAGAGGACATCGGCGAGGGCTGTGCTCCGTAGCGCACGCATTCCCCGTTCTCAACTTCGCCTGGCCAAGCTTTGGCCAAAAAAATTCCTACCCGTTTTTGTGGAGGGGAGCAGCCAAGTGACGGTGACAGCCGGATGCCGTCGTTACGTTCTCTATCTGAACCCCCATGGGTGATTTGGCCGTCAATCCGTGCAAAGAAAGAGTTCCATCGACAAATCCGTCTCATTGGTTAACCGTTGCGAATTGGTTAACATACCAAATGGCCATTCTCTATAGTTTTTCACTCTGAATAACATATTAAAATATTTTGCTTGACTTCACTGTCCCTTTAAATCGTCACTCCGCATAATTCACGTACATTTTCAGTCCCGAGGTTTGACTGTATATCGATTGTTATCATGCAGATGTACCTGTCTTGGTGATTGCGATGGCTGGAAATCATCAGATTTGGGTTCTGGCTTTACAAGATTGTTCTAACGTTTGTACGAGGTATAAATTTGAGTACAAAACTATTCCGCGTAGTACCAGTAGTACGTAAGTATAATGTGATTTTACTTTAGGGCAGTTGGGGCTCAGTGTTGTGTGGCTGTTGCTGGGTCCGGCAAGGAAGAAAACCGTAATAACCGATATCCTCTGAAGGCTGCTTTTGCGCAACCATCAGGTGTAACTTGGTCCGTTGCGGAAGACGGTCACTTCGTGTACGTTGCCGACAGTGAAAGTTCCACGGTACGCGTGTTGTCTCTGAAAGATGGACAGGTGAAAGGTGTTGTGGGAGGTGATCTTGATCCCAATGTGAGTCTGTGGTTTGGTTTTATACGGCATACACGTGTTCATTATTTATTGATGGATTAAAGGATCTGTTTGCGTACGGAGATAGCGATGGTACGGGTACTTCGGCAAAACTTCAACATCCTCTTGGAGTAGCTTGGAACAGACGTGCAAGTTTGTTGTATGTTGCTGATTCGTACAATCACAAGGTTTGTATGTGAAACCTTGAATATATGTGTTACGTAACTGTTATTTATGCCAATAATAATACTTTCCAGATTAAAGTTGTCGATATCAAATCGAGGAAGTGCACGACACTTTGCGGTTCGGGGAAAGCGAATGACAACTGCGGACCGATAGACGCGGCTCAATTTAACGAACCCGGTGGTGTTTGCGTCCACCCCGATGGAAAACAGTTATACGTTGCCGACACTAATAATCACAAATTGAAGATAGTTGATTTGGATAGTGGTGTAGTAAAAGAGGTATAAACGAAGCCTATGATATGTGAAAATTACACGAAAGTCGACTATAGCAGATTTGTCTTGTGCTATAGTTTTACGTCATACCTGCCGAGGAACCGGACTTCAGCGTTTCGGATGGTGGAAAAGTTAAGAAGACCAGCAGTGGCCGTGAACTAACTTTGCCCCAAGAGACGGTATTACTGTCACTGGGTGGAAAGTTACAGGTGAATTTGCAGTTGGAGTTTCAGAATTCGTTGAAGTTGAACGAGGAAGCCCCGAACTCGTGGAATGCAACTGTAAATAATGGTATGTCCAATTATAATGGACAAAGTTCCATTTGTGTGACCTGTATTTAATTATTACTAAATACACGTGGACATTCTTTGCTAGGATACTTGGAATGTTCGCGGCTTTCCGGTAACTTCCAGTCATCGACCGTGGAGTCTCTTTGTATAGTAAGTGCTCCTGAATCACGTGATTGTGCCTTTGAAGACTCTATCAAAGTGGAATGCCGTGTGTATTACTGCAATGATACAGGACTGTGTTTGTTCAAGCATGTCGTGTTTCCAATATTGGTCCGCGTGTCGACTGAAGGTAGCGATTATCACACTACGGTACTAAAATGCAGGATTGCTAATTAACTGACAGTAGTCTAGTTCGATAAGGAATTGTTTATGAAAAACTTTTGCCAGTTCTGTGCAATTTAGCTGGAAAAGTTTTTCGTCCGCTAAAAAATTAATTGTGAGAATTTTTTGTATCATAATGTTGATTATTAAAACGTATTTTGATTATAGATTTCGTGTTTATATTCTGAACGATGTATTGGAAAACATCGTTGTCACAACCTAACCTAACCCATTCTAACGTAACCTAACCTGGAAAGCATGAGAATTTAAAAATCATGGAAATCTTAGAAAACCTAAGAAACCTGGAAACTTGAGAAACATGGAAATCATTGACAACCTGAGAAACCTGGAAATCAGGGAAAACCTGAGAAATCTGTAAAAACCTGGAAATCATGGAAAACCTGAGAAACCTGGAAATCAGGGAAAACCTGAGAAATCTGTACAAACCTGGAAATCATGGAAAACCTGAGAAATCTGGAAATCATGGAAAACCTGAGAAACCTGGAAATCATTGACAGACTGAGAAACCTGGAAATCAGGAAAAACCTGGAAATCTTAGGTAACCTGGAAATCATTGACAGCCTGAGAAACCTGGAAATCAGGAAAAGCCTGAGAAACCTGGAAATCTTGGGAAATCATGGAAAACCTGAGAAAGCTGGAAATCATTGAAAACCTGAGAAAGCTAGAAATCTTGGGAAACCTGGAAATCATGGAAAACCTGAGAAAGCTGGAAATCATTGACAGCCTGAGAAACCTGGAAATCAGGAAAAGCATGAGACTTGGAAATCATGGAAAACCTGGAAATCATTGAAAACCTGAGAAACATGGAAATCATTGATAGCCTGAGAAACATGGAAATCTGTGATAACCTGGAAAACATTGAAAACCTGGAAATCTGGAAAACCTGTAAATCTTAGAAAACCTTAAAAACCTGGAAATCTTAGGAAACCTGGAAATCATTTGAAAACTGAGAAACCTGGATGTAAGAAGACCTGGAAATTTTGGGAGCCAATGATTGAGCGGTCAACCTTGATTTGGCATTGAAAAGGGGTTGGGTTGCCCCTCCTGGACGCAGCTCATTGGTTGGACCAAGTGACATAACATATCGACTGTGACATAACGCTTCAGCTTACGGCCATACTAATCTATATACCGTGCTAAAATGGCGGGTTCTGCTGCTGCTGCGGCATTTGGTGATTCTGACAGCGAAGATGAATTACCTCCAGGATGGGAAGAAAGATGCACTACTGATGGAAAAATATATTATGCCAAGTGTGATAACAGTTTCCTCACAGTTTCATCTCGAATTTTTGTTTGATATATATTCTTTAAAAACGTACTTTTATTTTCAGTCACTCTTCCAAGACTACGCAGTGGTCCCACCCAAGAACAGGAAAAAGAAAGGCTGTCACTGGAGGTTAATTTGTGTGCATTTTTACATGCAGGCTAAAAGCCATTACCAAACTATTATAATTTAAATTCGTGTATAATTTGTAGAACTGCCGTATGGGTGGGAAAGGCAAGAGACCGAAGATGGACGTGTGCTGTTTGTGGAGTAAGCTGGATTGTATGTTATTGCGGAAAATGTTATAATATATAATATTTATATTCTATACCGTATGAAGCCACACCAACAAGAAGACAACTTATACAGATCCCCGAATAGCTTTTGCAGTTGAGAGCAAAGACAGTTTGGATGATTTCCGGCAAAAATTTGATGCCTCCAGTACGGCTGATCAGATCCTTATGGGAAGAGACTTGAGCCTTAAAGTTGTCATAGTTACCGGAGCCAACTGCGGCATCGGTATACCATTTATTTCTCTAATTTCTATTACGCTGCAACGTTTTATTCCTCATAACTAATTTCTTATAGGTTTTGAAACCGCGAAGTCCTTGGCGTTTCACGGTGCCACGGTGATCCTCGCGTGTCGGAATGTGCAAAAGGCGCATGATGCGGCTCAGGCAATAAAAAACGAGAGGGTGTGTGGTTAATTGTAATAAAAATGTTCAACTAGATGTATAAAACCATGTGTTAACTGTATATTTTCAACAGCCAAATGCTAAAGTTCACGCCATGTGTCTCGATCTGGCTTCGCTAAGAAGTGTACGGGAATTTGCCAATGAGTTCAAGAACACAAAGATGTCGCTGAATGTGTTAATATTAAATGCCGGCGTTTCTGGTCTGCCATTTACTTTGACCGAAGATGGATTTGAAGCTACATTCCAGATCAATTATCTAGGCCATTTTTATCTTTTGAAGCTGCTAGAAGAGAAACTAGTTTCATCTTCGCCGTCTCGTGTCGTCATTCTATCTTCCGAATCTCACAGGTGATTATAATGTGTGGAAATCGTTTGGATTTTTCGGTTTCTAATTGATATATTATCCGTTAAAATTGGTAGATTTTCAAGTCTGACTGTTGAAAACGTGTCTCGCGCGAAGCTTTCGTGCACCGCTCAAAATTACGTATCTATATCGCGGTATAATCTGGCCAAGCTTTGCTGCATCTTATTCTCGCACGAGTTGAACAAAAGATTCTCCGGCAAATTAGTTTACAGCTATGCGGTTCACCCTGGCAACATGGTGAGCTCAAATTTTGCGAGGTACTGGTGGCTCTATAGGTTCCTGTACGCGTTGGTCAGGCCGTTCACGAAATCATTGGTACGCTGCTACATTTTGCACCGTGTTTTTATTCCTCGTATTCATTTATAATTGTTTTATGTTACTATAGCAACAAGCAGCTGCAACTACAGTTCTCTGTGCTGTTTCTAACGACTTGGAAGGCGTTGGAGGATTGTATTATAACAATTGTTGTCCTTGCGAGCCTTCGGCTGACGCGCAGAGTAGCGAACTTGCGGAGAAATTGTGGGAAGTCAGTGAACAGATGCTGAATGAAGTTATTTGCTCTTGGGGTGAATCGTCAACTTAAAAATATGCTGTACAGTAATTTATTTCTATATAATGCATTTGTATGAAGTATTCGTTTGTTTTATTAATTTCCATGACACTGTTGTAATTAAAGTCCTACTTTGAAGGTTACTTGGGATGGTTGTGAATTATATTTTGCTTTATTTCCATATAATATGTGGGAAAACAGTGACACAAAACAGATTACAAGGGTGCAGTTTTCATTGAAGGGACAACTATAAGTTGGCGTAAATCATTAATCATTGTGCTTTCTTGCGCAGCGCGAATTTGATGAAAGTTTTAATGAGGTTTTCAAATATGTCTATTATGTTCAAGCAACAAACTCCGAGAAATAAACCCATATTGCCTCCAATATCAGCCAACAGAGAGAAGATGGAATATAAAGGGTGCTCGGTTGTGATTTCCACGTTCAACGTGGACATGTACACTTCGATCCGCAAACCTTCCCCTTCCTCCGTCATGTCGTATTTGTTGAATTTCTGTATCAACCTATCCTTGTATGACAGTTGTTTGTTGTAAACGAATCCATAAAGGTCTCCCTCCTTCCGTCTGTGCGGTATAACCTTGTCCATGTACACTTCGTAAATGTCTTGCCGACATCCCCGGTGACACTCGTACCTAGTTCGGTTGTCGGAATTGAAAATGGCTTCGCTGGCGTAGAATTGTCTCACTTTGGACCAATCTTGGCATCTTTGTCCTCCATTTTTCGCCATGAATGGTAACCTGCATCGAAAGATTTAACATTACGGGAATTTCATGTACGATGGTAAGTTTGCGTCGCGCGGTAATATGTGGTTTGTTGCTGATGCAGTGCACATTGTTTACAGTCAATTTTAACATTTCAGGTCTTATAAAATGAAAGTGTTTTCAAAGTTATTGGCTGGAAAGTATATGTACCAACATCCCAGGTGCTCGTAGAAATATCGGTATTCGGCATCGCGTCGGCACTTGAGGTACTCTTCGCTCGCGAGACACTTTCTTGTTCTTGAATCGTGGAACAAGATCTTAATAAATTGAAATTGTATATGTAAATCAAATTTCATGTGTGGATTATTTTGCAGTAAAATGAAAAGCGGTGATGTAACCTGTTTCCGAGCGATTCCCAGCGACACGTCTCTACCTTTGTAGATGGTACTTGAAGATTGGTAAAGACGGTCGAAGCTGTCTGTTTCATTATTGAACAGCACCAACTAATAATCCAAATAACATTTGCAATTCCATGGTTGGTCCCATTAATCATACTGCATCTCAATTTGCATACCTTCCATGGTAGATCAATGTTAATTGTGAACTTTACCCCTATCAGTACTTCTTCATCGTTCCCCATCTGGTCTGTATGAAAAAGATATTATAAAGGAGGTACACATATGAATAATCGTTCAATTTACCTGTTCGTATAACATAACATCCACCCATTACGTGAAAATGTATTTCTATATTGTTGCAGGCGTGTTTTCCATCCCAGCTAGAGCATTCCTGGCCATTATAATTGTATATATGCTTCATTTCTTTTAACCATTCTAATCATAATTAATTGGATTATAATTGTACTTGCCATTTTTGACCAATTGAACCGCCATGCTCTAACAAACTGTTCATAGTCATCTTCCAATATAGTTGGGGGAATATCCACCTCAACGGAACCATTTTCACTTTTTGCCGGAAACTATGTAATATTTTAATATGTAAATTAATACATAAAATTGAATGCAGGAGCCTTCTAAAATACCAGTTCCACTGTTTAATTATAATTTAATTAATCTTTAGTATTTTGACTATATACATGATGTATTTTATCTGTTAATTATAAATATAAATAGTTTCTTTGAACTTATTTGAAGTCAGCCAATGTTGATTTATACTCGCACTGCCCCCAAAGTTCCAAGCCAATTAAATAATTATCTTAAACGGACTATTGTCCGTTGTTAATTGCACATGATTCAGAAAGCTGGTTTGTAGAAAGAGGTGACGTCATAAATCCGGTTCGCACACCTCATGTTCGTTTAATGACCAATAGACCGTTTAAGATAATTGTTTAATTAGCTTGGAACAATGGGGGCAGTGCGAGTATAATTGTAAAGTACTATAGTACTTTATGGAGAGTCTGGTGTATCTATATATAGATACACCAGACTCTCCATAATCCGGCCATTCCTTGCACACATGGGTGCCGGATTATTCAGATTATATAAATAAATTTAATTGTATATACAGTATGTGGAAAGGGTTCATTAAATTTAATGAATACAAATATGACAGCTAGGAACATCAACTTGCTGTGCAATTTAAACATTATACACTATAATGCAATAAAATTTTATTTGCAGGCATGCAGCCGGATAATCGAGGGTCTGGTGTATATCTATATGCATTCAAGATCCCAATGAATTTGTATATTTGTTATATTAAATTATTGAATAAGTATATTATTCCAACTGCTCTGAACATGTGATGTGTCTTGGCATTTTAGTTATACCGTGTTATAAAATGTTAATTGAATTGCATGTATAGTTCATTCATTCATTATACCTCCACAGGACAAATTGCAATGTTGGGCAAGGTGTTTGGTATTCCATTGACCACCTCATGAGTGACCAATACCGGATCTGACAAAAAGAACTTGACCCTTTCGGTGATCTGCGCGATGGTGACCGCGGTACACGCGATTGTGATGCCCACCCAGAAGATCCTCCTGATGACGCCAACACCGGGTTCTATGGCTTTTCGAGCTCCTGGAATGTCCAAGTCGATTGTTCCTGAATTCGAATGTTTGCTCTTTTTGGAACATTTAATCTGTTCGAAATTGTCGTTCTGCGAACAGGATTCGATTCTTGTGGTAAACTGCTGAATGTTGTCCACGTAGTCATCTTGCTGCTTCAAACACCTGCAATTTCAGAGCTGCTTTTGCTTAACAAGGTGAGTTAATCTATAAATTGAACAACTTCTGTTTGTTCCAGGTCATGTTTCGTTATTTTCGCTCCTGTTTGACTCGTTATTAATGCACAGACGTCATCATTAGCAAGTAGAAATTGATTTTGTGTAATAAGCAGGTAAAATATGGTATAAATCAAATTGCCTCTTTAAATATATTATTGCGAATAATGTGACATTTTGTTGCATATTTTGCCAGGAATTTCGTTGAAACGGGTTGAAAGAAAATCGAAATTCGAGAATAAATTTATTTTCGAATTTCGAACTTAAGTTCTAATTAGAATTTAAAAACAAGTTCTAATTTTAACGTTTTTTGCGTTCCAATTCCAAATTCAGTTGTAATTTCTGCAGATCGAATCAAAGCAAGGATCAAAGTGAGAATTGAATCGGAGGACATTGCAAGAAAACAATGCAGTTACCAAGAATGCAGTTTGTTCTTCATCTCCTGTGGTAAATATTTCAGCTATTTTATGATTATTGTACATATGTACATTTGTTTTTAATCCACTTTTGGTGAATTTATTCATAGTTTTCTGTTGGCATTGAAACCAGGAACTCTGTTAACTCATGTGAGTTTCATTAAAAGGAATGAGTAAAAAAGCAGTGTGCAATATATTTGTTACTATAAAAGGAAATCTGAAAGTTAATTCTTAATCATTTTAAAATTTCCAGAAGAGTCTTCTCTTGGGAGTGTACGATGGCAACCAGTTAACCGCTGAAGCCGATACTTATAACCGGAATGTGGAAAACAAGTTGGCAAAAGAGCTTGAAATGTTTGTCATTTTTACTAATTTATAATATGTTGAAAATTCTCACTGTAACATTTTAAAAAATTAGGTAAATACGCATAATTTGAAAACTTTTGTTGTATAGGGCCGGGCCGTTGACTAAAGGTGAAGTGAGAATATTCTACAATTTCGGTGATGGCGTAAGTGACATTTGTATATTAGAATAGAATTTGGATGTTGGCAACTGTGACGGTGAATTTATTAATAATTGAGGAAATATTCCAGGTTCACGACAACGTTGCTGTCACCTACCTCGGAATCAAACTCGAGGAGGAGTTTGAAACAAATGCCGAATGTTTAGAACAGATCCGAACAGGAGTTGCGGGTGTGAACGGTTACATGATTGAGGAGGATATAAAATTATTATACTATAATGTCATTTGTTTGGATTAAATTACAGCTGGAGTTAGAAGACTTCGAAAAATCGGCACGCAATTGGCGAAAGTTGATTCTTGCGGTGATGCTAAGGGTACGTACGTATATAAAATGCAAGTAATTTAATTGTTGTCGGGTGTTTCGTTTATTATATATGTAGACTTGTTGATTTGCAGCTGCTGCTGAAGGTGCTCTCCTGGCACTTTATACTAATGATGAATTCCGACGAATAAAATCTTCCATTTTAATCGTGGAACCCTTTTTATCGTACGTACGCATATACGACATGTATATGTTGTTTTTTTGCAAGGTTTTTGTAGTGACTAAAGTACCTTAAGAACACATTATTTGGTATTTAGGTCCAAACAGGCTGCATGGGAGGAAGGTACATCCTTAGCATTGGCGCAAAATGCTGTTCGCTCGTGGACAGAGGACCCTCCAAATGTTGTTACCCCTGACTACTTTGTCAATCTAACCAAATACCAAGGAATTTTTGTCAATACACCCGAAGTCGTCCTCTACATACGGTTGTCAATTAACGTTTCAAAACTTTCTTTATATATATATATATATATTAAATAAATATTACTATATATGTAACGTAGAGACCGTCAGTGGATCGAGGATCACAATATGAGCGCCTTCCTGAGCGTGAGCAAAGGCTCAGCGTTAGAGCCATTCTTCATTGAAATCCACTACAACAATTCCGACATACTTGCCGAGCGACCTATCATCTTAATCGGAGAAGGGATCACATTTGATAGTGGTGGAATATCACCGAAAAATCCGGAAAATGTGGACAGAATGAGGGGCACCAAGGCAGGTGCCGCACAGGTAAATTGCATCAAAATACCATGCACATTGTTTTGGGGTATATACTGTCTTCATTTATATCTAATGTCACTGTAATTTGGGAACTTAAAGGTAGTCGCCACCATCGCTGCACTTGCCAAACTCAAAGAAAAAATTAATGTTATAGGTATTTGTTGTGACATACTTAGAAATTTAACAGTTTGTCCATATGATTAAATTTTGGGTTTGGTTTATATAGGACTTGTGCCTGTGTGCGAGAACATGCCCGGCGCGCACGCCACGAGACCCGGTGATGTAGTCACTGCTTTGAATGGGAAAACAATCGAGGTATTATAGAACATTAATTAATACAATGAGACGATCTCTTATAGTTCAGTAAATATTCTTCAATTAATTACAGATAGAAAACACGGGTGCGGCAGGAAGGTTGATGTTGGCGGATGGATTGGCGTACGCTAACGCGACATTTAAACCGTTGGCCGTGCTGATCATAGCCACACTCACTGGTTTGTGCAACTGTGCAACTCAACTGTTCGTACATCTTTGGCATTTTGTAGCTAGATATTATTCTTTAGGGGAAAAAGGATCGGATTTGGGCTGCTGCGCGGCCAGCGTATTCACCACCTCCGACGAGATGTGGTCTGCGATAGAAGAGGTAGCGTTGAGTTCAACCAAGGTTCAACATACACAAGAAATAGCAGTATAAATTGACAAATATTTTTGGTTTGAATGAAGGCCGGAGCAAAAGCAGGTGATCGAGTGTGGAGAATGCCGCTGTTTCCTTATTACGCCGAGCAAGTGAAGAAGAGCGCAACGGCCGACTTGAAGAGCGTGGTTGCGGGTGGAAAAGGAGGCACTTGTTTTGCTGCAGCTTTCCTTGCAGTAAATAATTATAGCTACCCTATATAATAACAGGGTCCTGTTTCAGGTTTGATTTGTGTTTTCTTTTCCCCCTGTAGGAATTTGTAACTGCTCAACATTGGGCTCTATTGGATGTGAGCGCTGTGATGTTCAACGACGATGATCATGAAGTGCCTTACATTGCAAAAGGAGTGACAGGTGACAGTAATTACAGTAAAACAATTTAATGATAAGTACAGCTGGGAGGATAAAATGTGATTCTTTCAGGACGTCCTACAAGAACTGTAATTGCAGCCGTGCCAGAAATTGTCAGACAATTGGGTGCACGTAGAAAAGTCAAAAAGCGTGGTGATTAAGATTAAAGGAAAATTCAGCAAAATGTCATTCAACGTACGGATGACATTATATTGATTGCATAATATAATGCAAGACTATATAGTCTAAATTATTTTTGTTGATATGTATGACTAGTGAATCGTATACTGGCATTCAGGACATATAACTGATATTTCCAAATTAGCATATATAACATTGTTTTTCAGTTTCGCCTTTGTAACATATCTCCATGAAAATGTGATGAAATTAATGTTGAAGTATTCTGGAAAAATGTCTTACGTCATCGAGCTTTATTTCACCCAATACACAATTAATATGACACCATACACAATTTAATTTGGTATTCATGTTGTCATTTCACCTTTATTTTCTAAATTTTTCTAAAAATACGGGAACAAATTGCACAGTAGGCTTGAAATTGCACAACGGTTCTAAGTAGTCTTCCAGCCATGCCACTTCCCAAATAAGGAACTTCTCCGGAATTTGTTTGCTGTAAAAGGTGAACCCAAGGTGGGTCCTTCATAATAGCAAAGAAATTTTCTTGTAAACCAATTTATTATTTTATTATTAAATAAGAAATGATCTCCACCTGATCAAATTTCATTCTGGTCTAACTTCATTGGAACTTAGTGTAGTCTATTCCAGTACAAGATTGCAACAAATCCGCAAGTTATGAGGATATGTAACCGTCCACTACAAAAAGTAGCGCTCTGTATGGTTTCCTTTGTAGCTCATGTTTTTCACTCTACATGGAGTTTGTTGCTTTCCCATTTGCTTACGGTATGAATAAAGTCCATCTGTGTTGATTTATGTTAGATGCAATGGAGTTTCTGCAATGATTATAATTTTTACCCACTGAATCACCCAAGAAACTCCTTAGTATGGGCGTGACTAAGTCAGCAGTTGTAAGATAACCTATAGGGTCCGAGAAGGAAGCGCAGTGCCGCCTGGCATACGTTAGAGTGACTAAACTTGGTAGTGTAATTAACATGGCCAGAATGGCAAAATGCACCGTAAAACGCCGATTGCGCGTTACCTAAGCGTTTAATCGACAACTTACCG
>JAQIWR010001735.1:0-12827 GCA_034695945.1 Glomeris hexasticha
TAGGTAGTTTACATAGGGGTTTTGCACTTAGCATGTCATTAGGCCTGTGCTCTTCGCCACGTGAATTTGTATTTGGGCCTCCTTTACTGTCGAATATTAATACAGAGTGTAGCAGAAATACCTCCGCGTTATGGGAAGAGCGTACCTAGGGGTAGGTGGGAGTGCAACCGTGGGCATGGTGCCGTTAGATAGCTGTGTTAATGCCATTTACAGTTTGCATACTGACTTCGACAATGGGTTCGATCCTGAGTCCAGCATGTGGAAAGGAGTTTCCTAGTTATCCTACCAGTATGTGATGGGTTTTCTCCGGGGTCTCTGGTTCCTCCATCTTCTAATTTATTAGAATATGTTCGTAGGGATTTGCAGTGGGGCTCAAAAGTATGCATTAAAAATGTTTGCGCTGCAACCCATATATGAGTCTATGGGCTGCAATTTAGCACACTTACTTATGAGATTACTAATTGGTGTTTAGGATTTGGCCCCCAGGTTAAAACACTATGCTTGTGTACAGAACACGTTAGCATCATAATTATTATTACGGTACTGACTTGGACGGAAATGCATCACGCTTTTGCTGTAGAGAAGTTTTATTAAAATAGGGTTCGCCGGTAATGATGCAGCATACCACATTTTCTGGTTCTGTTGCATTCTGTGGTCAGCCAGTAATTTCCTTTTCAATGGAAAAATTGTTAGTCACGATAATAAACTATTCAAAATTTGATGGCAGACTTCAAACAAACAATATTAGGTGATTGGCTAGGAGGAGTAGCCCAAGATCTCATAAGAGCCGCACCCACTTTTCCTACACCAGTGGCCATAGCTATTCGCCTCACTGGCCCTTCCCAACCATACAAATTCAGCATTAAATTCTAATTGATCATACATACATGTTGTGCATTAAAAAGGACATCAAATGGCTAACCACGGAATACAACACAACCAGAAAATGTGGCTCGCTGGATCGTTATCGGCAAACAACCGTTTTGATAAAGCTCCTGTACAGCAAAGCGTGATGCATTTCCGTCCAAGTTTTGATGTATGTGTAAACTACAAATGGCATTCATGCAGCTTTTTAATGGCACACCTATTGCTACTGTACTCCCACCCTACCCCTAGAAATGCTCTTCCCAAATTGGGGAGGTATAACCCATCCACTCTATCTATTTCTCTTGACTCAGGCAGGGATTATAATAGCTACCAAATTACGCTCCAATTATGCAAATATAGCAATTTCATTTCACCCCAGGCTGAAACTACAGCTAATGAGCTCATTGCAACAGCCACCTGCAGGTGGCTATTATTAGATAATTGGAGACTAATTTGGTAGCTTTATAATCCCTGACTGAGGCAAGAGAAATAGATAGAGTGGATGGGTAATATTTCTGCCACTACCTATTCATAAAGGTTCTTGGAATTTTTGTGAAATGGTCCTTGAAATCTTTGAAAAGTCCTTAAATTTTACAATGTAACTCTAGTAGACACCCTGTTTTAACAAAATATTTTTTCATTTCTGTGACTCATCTGGGAAGCAACTGTTCATTTTAGTAATACTGTTATGCAATTGCTGAAGTCGGTGGTTTTGAGAACCAATTAGTTTTTTATTTGGTTCACGTAATTTTCAAATGGGAATGCACTGAAGCAGTCTAATTCACACATGATGATGAACATCTGATGCCAAATGTATAAGATTATGCACATTGTACACCACAAAATCTTGTCTATAAAGCACTTCACCCTGAGCAACAAAAGTTTTCAAAAGTTCATTTGCATAATTGCGAAGCTGGTCTAAATTCTTATTGCAAAGTATAGTAATTGCAGCTTGCAGTGTCAGAATATGGGTAAGCAATTCGTGAGTCAGTATGCCTTTCACAACTACAAGTTAAGGTAAAGCAGAAACTGTCAGAATTCGCTGCTTTCCACCTGGAAACTTACTGAAGGGATCTGGGATGTCTGCTGAATTTACTGGTTGTCATAGATGCCAATCTTTGCAAACGTTCCGAGATCTGAGATATATCTCTGGATCCTAAATGTGCATTAGTACGAGCCTTCATCCAATAGGTCAATGTTCTCTTCATGATTCCCAGGCACACTAGATGCATATATTCGAGGGAAAAACCAGTAACCAACCCAAGTTGTAAATGTGTAAAGGGTGATAAACCTGTGTGATGATATGCTTGCCCCTGTCTCTAAAAGTCATCATCTGTCATGAGAGGTGCGTGCATCCATCTTATTAAACACAGGGTTCCCACTCGCCTCGAAAACCTTGAAAACCTGGAATTGTCAGGGAATTTAATTATTGTCATGGAGAACCTGGAAATTTCATGTAAAAGGGATAACTTTCATGGAATTCCGGAATACCTGAAAGGTGAACTGAAAAGGTTTGGTAACATACCCTGGAAAGCGTGTAATTCTGTAGAATTGATGCCAATGAAACGATTGGCGCAAACAAAACTTGTTTTAAAATTGTTAAAATAAGTTATGAGTAGTTAATGAGGGTGACGCCCTGGCGTCATAGAGGAACGGTGTCACCGCACTGGTGTCACCGTGTCCTGCTTTGGCAAAATTGGAGTTTCCAGCCAGTGAGACCAAGCGCCTCTGCAGTTTCAGCCAACGGCAGAGCTTATCATCAGCGCTCCAGTGTACATCTCACAACATACTACTAAGTATACTACTCAGATATGAAACTAAATAATTCATATCTCTGGCAATAATGCTTCAAATGGCTTCAAATTTTGGGACAAAATTATTAAATTAGTGGCAATCAAATGCTCGTTTTTCCAGGGTATGCTGGAAAACCTTGTCATTTCACTTTTAAAGCATATCCTTGCGAGGCGAGCTGGTGGCGCAATGGTTAGAGCACTCGCCTTGCACCTCTGTGGTCGCAGGTGTGATACTGGGTCATGCATGTGCAAAGGAGTTTTCTAGTTATCCTCTTAGTTTCGGACGGGTTTTCTCTCCAGTTTCCCCATCTTCTAATTATCGAGAATATTTTCTTATGGATTCGCTGTGGGCCGTGAAAAAATGGTGCAAGAAAGATGCTTGCACTGCACCCATATGGGTCTACGGACTACAGGTTAGCGCGCTTGCTTGCGAGTTAAGGAATAAATATGCGAGGTTAGGGCCCCTTGGTTAAAATTATGTGTGTATAGGACCCGTTAGCATAAGGATTATTATTATTACATATATTTCCTTGCGCACAGTTGGGCCGGTTCATGTTGCTGTGAATGACCCGAGGAAATGAGCCAGAAAATGCAATCCTTTTTTCTGCACGCCCCTTTGGGACTGTTCATAAATTACATAACGTGCCAAGGGGCGGATGGGGGTTTAACATTTGTGTTACTTCGTTTTACAGGGGGATGGGTGGGTATTCGATGATTTTGTGACATAACGCTGAATTAAAAATTAAATATATATTTACATTTTAACACCCATAAAACAGTTTCAAAAATCATGCCTAATGTTAAAATTACCATTGAATGCCTTTATTTTAAATTATTTTATTGCAAGTTGGCGATATCATTGCTAGATGGCCCTTCGGTTTTCGCTCTTTATCCTTTTTGTCCTTATTGGACCTTATTAAGCCAATAAGTTGAGGAGGTGCCGCTACGCTGGTGTTTATTCTCAACATTGTGGACAAAGATGTGATATGTTAAATATTAAAACCGTATACTGTAAAACTGGAAATTATTTGCGTCACTTTATTTGAGCTATATTCACGCTTAAGGGATTTCCTGCGAAAATTACACAACAGTGAAAATTAATAGCTTAAATTTTCAATGAGCGCCAAATTCAAATCCTAGTATACTTTATTTTGTCTCATTATGCAAAACCAATGCCACAATCAATGAAAACTCCAATAATAACATCTCTTTGTTCCCCAACATCACAGATACAATTTTCAGTCAGTTTGCATGCAGATTTCTTATGGAACTCAATCGAAAATCAATTTTTATATCAGTTACAGCAACTCCTTGTCCTATTTGTTTCTGGACTTCCTGAGCATACCAGCTCTGGAATATGTCAGCTAGCTTGCTCTTTAAAACTTTGTTCACTCGCTGTTCCAATAGTTGCAGTTTATCTGTGCAGCTGGCCGGAACAAAATCAGAATAATTTCGTTTTCACGTAGCTCATCAAGCATTATTTGACCTTGGTGAGCAAGGAAAATATCAAATATTGCAATGGCCTTTTGATGTTTGTTTCCTATATGTTGACGAACTGACTCAACATATGGGATTAAA
Organism: Glomeris hexasticha; assembly: GCA_034695945.1. Classification (NCBI taxonomy): domain Eukaryota; kingdom Metazoa; phylum Arthropoda; class Diplopoda; order Glomerida; family Glomeridae; genus Glomeris; species Glomeris hexasticha. The sequence goes on from JAQIWR010001735.1 coordinate 4,239, forward strand.
ATATTTTGCACATAACTAATCATGGTTACATTGTTGGACCAATGATTTGCACTGTGGCGGATATCCCAATCAGCTGGAAATTCAACTTGCGGATGACATCGTTCAGATTTTCCTGTTTAGAGAAGTTGCTGAAGAAGGAGCTCACCTGACAGGGTGCATGCCAACAGTACAGTAATTTGGCGCTTATCATTCAATCCCATTATGCTAATTTGTTTTGCACTAACTTCTTGGCACAAGATTGATCCCAGTTTGATCCCAATTAATGATCAACTCGACTGGTATATCAAACTCGCTGATGGCAGAATGTATCCTGCTAAGGCACTCCTTTCGAATAATTTCAGTCATCTGCCAATTTCTTCACAGCTTTGGTCCCTTTCCGCTTTGCATAACCCATTCTTTGAAGAAAAGACTGAGCCCAGGATTTTTTCAAAACAAAAGGTCTACCATTCTCGGGTAACATACTTTTCTGCTCCGCTTTTACTATACCCAGAGCTGCAGCAATAACAATTCTGGTGTTTATCACACCACCAGAATGGCAAATTGATTTCACAAATGCTTGTAATTTTTTATCCAGTTATAAACTTAGAAACATGGGCGACCATGTGATTTCTTTAGCAGTTTCGAGGCACTAGTATCCACAATCCCAGAGCCATTTTTCAATCCCAAGACATATGCCTTTTTACTAAGTTTATTTACACTGCACATGGGCGGACTCTGTGCAGCCAAAATTCTGGAGAAGTGCCGGGAGCAATTCATAACACCATTATTACATGCATACTTGGCGATCCTCATTCTCATTTGTGCATCATAAAATGCATGTCTTGCCTCGTTTTTTCGCTTGTTGTTGTTGATGGACAACAATAACTTCTTCCAGAGCCGCAGTTTCAGTAGAGACACCAGGTACATTATTCGGATTTGGTAGTCCAGGTACTTGCACTTTCAAGCTGGGCAATTTAATTAGCCACTGGTACAGAGACATGCTGTATGACAGTATTGCAATCTGAATCACAAGTGCTAATGAGACAAATTCCCCTACAGCTACTAGCTGTGCATGGCCACAAAATGTGCACGTGCATGTAAAATCAGTGGAAACTTTTAGTTTCATAATTATCTGGACACAGTCAAAAGTTTTACATTTAGCAACCAATGTAGCCCCCATTATGCTGTATTGTGTTATATACTCTGCTGGGCATTGTTGTAATAAGGTTTTGCATGAATGTAGGTTTAATCGTAACCCAAGCATCATATAATGCATGCTTAAGCTCAGCTACTGAGTTAAATTGTCGTCCAACGCTGTAAACAGTCCGAGCCATCATCCCCCACAGGTTTTCCCTCAGGTTGAGGTCTGGACTGCGTGCTGGCCACTTCATTACAGTGACACCGTTCTTACGGATCCAATCCGTACTGGATCTTGAAGAATGGATTGGTGCATTGTCTTGTTGGAATATCTATTTTGGGCCACAAATGTCTGGTCCTGCATTGAGCAAATGTTCAAAAAACACTTTCTGGTAGAGTTCAGAGTTCATTCTGTGTTCCACAAAAGCTAAATCTGCAGTGCCGTTGAATCCGAACGCTCCCCACACCATCACAGAACCACCACCTATTTGACGTTTTGAGAAAATCTCATCCTCTTTTCGTATGTCATGCCAATAGTAAGCCCAACCATCCAGTCCATCTAAATTAAACTTTTTCTCATCACTGAATAATACAACAATCCATTCATCTGTCCAGCTCATACGGTTTCGCGCCCAAGAAAGTCATTCCGTTTTGTTGTGAGTGGTTAGAGGTAGTCTGCACAGCTTTTTCTTGCATTTCAGTGTTGATGTCCTCCTCACAGCTTGTCACACGATAGTACTACTGCATGATAAACACAATGCCCTCTTGGTACTTATGGTAGCAACCTTCGTATCCGAACAAAACCTTGCAATTCTCCTGCATTCACATGCAGACAACTTTGGCTTTGGTCCTCTTTTCTAATTTTGATTACCTTTACCTTTTTGCTTTTGCAAATAGCTACTAACAGTTGATTTTGGCCTGGATACAGTTGCAGCAATGGCTAATTTACATTCCTTGTGACTTCAGAGCATCAATTTGCACTTTCTCATATTCTGACAAGTCTTTGCCTCTGCCCATTTTGGATAGCAGCAAACTTTACAATGTACTGTCACGTGGAGCTTTTATACATCACATTTGATAGCTAGTTTCGCAATATTTGATTTTTTTCTTTGAACTATAATTTATGCAAAATTGTGTCTGTCCGGATAATTATAAAACAAATTTTCCACTGATTCTACGTCTTTATGCATTACAGTTCTAAGTTGATGTTTCGCAATAAGTTAAATGCTCATTAGCACATAAAAGTGAATGTATGTTTTGTAGAAAGAATACACAATCACACAAACATAATAAACGACTTACCACCACATTTCACAGTGTCCAGATAAATATGAAATGCACCTTAATTGCAAAATGTTCACGGTTCAAACACTTATTTTCAACATGTCCTGTGTTTCAGCACTTATTTCCAATGTGGGGTCAGAATCTACGATATTTTGCTCATTTCCTGCTAACATCAGGTTCACAAACTGATAAATAATGTTATGCATTTTTAATTTGAGTACCTGATCACTGTTTTTTTTGCTAAAGCAGCACAGTAAATGACATTTCCACAACAATGCATGGCATTCAAACACTTTTTGGCGGGGGTTGTATAAAACATGTTTTTTTTTTTTTTGCAATGTCAAATATTTACTTCTCCGCACAGATTTTTGGACTTAGTATTTGCAAACAACACATTCATAGGACTTTCAATCTTCATACGTGTAGTGGAAAGTTTGGGAGGTGAAGAAATATAAATCCCACTTATAAGTAATAACAATTAAAACCATACTTTATACTAATAATTTTTTTTACGTAAAAAAGGCACTGCATATTTTATTGCAAGCACAACTGTAATTGCTCAAGAATTTCCAGACAGTATTGGAACTACATTTGTGAGTAGTACTTTCTAATATGCTGCTAAAAGCCACTTCCTTCTAAATTCAAACGAATTTGCAGTCCTTTTTAGAATTGTGTTTTGGACTTGGGCTAATTGGTGGACCCACAATAGGAGGTGCTTTATTCGAGGTAAGGGTTAAAACAACAATACGTACATTCCCATTATATGCTAACCTGCTAATAATATTTGGTACAATATTGGTTTCCAGCTTGGAGGCTTTCGATTGCCATTCTTCAGCTTAGGGGCATTTCTTGTCATTATTGCCACAATCATATACTTTGCATTGCCACCATTAGATGGCAAGTCAAATTCATTGCATTTAAATGTAATCAACGAGTGCATCATGTAACTTCAAAATCTCTGTGAACAGGAAAGCAATCTGAAGCTCAAGCAGGTTCATTGGCTGTCCTAAAAGTATTTCCGGTTGCTTTGGCAGTATTCACGGTAGCAAGTTCATCATGTAGCATTGCTTTTATGGTGGCAACAATTGAACCTCATCTTCGTCAGGTTACACTATTCCCATACATTTGTATAAATCCGATATATGCAGTAGAAATAATGTCATTTTCTCTGAATTCATAGTTTGAATTATCAGCTGTTACAATAGGAGCCTTTCTTGCAATCAATTCAGGCATTTATGCCTTCACTGGCTGCATTTGGGGAAGATTCACAGATAAAACTGTATTATAACACAACATAATTTCTTGTACATTAACATTCATTAAATACATATTTATAATTTACAGGGTCGTCCAGAATTGTTTTACACCACTGGAGCCATTCTGACTTGCATGTGTTACTTGTTAATTGGCCCAGCACCATTTTTACCATTTTCAACGTATGCAAGATTATATGAAGCAAACTAACAGTGGTACCAATAATGTATTTTATTAACGTTCCTGTTTAGAAAACTTTGGTTATGTGGAGTTGCATTGGCATTGCACGGTTTAGGACAAGGTGCTGAATTAGTGAGTGCATTTACGGGAGCAATGCTTTCAGCAGTGTACGTATAAAATATACAATTTAAAGCAGTACTGACACGGTTTTGGAACATACCCTGGAAAGTCCCATGTTTATTGATACAATGCCCAAAAAACGATAGGCGATAACGAAAGCTTCGTCAAAATTAGTAAAAAGTTATGACCAGTTAGAGATGTGATGCCAGTGTCGCAGAAGTGTGAGTCACGGCACTGGCGGCATAATGTCCTGTGGTGAAATAGCGCCAGCCAATAGCAGCTTTCATAAATTTTGACGTTCATGCTCCGCCATGCTCCACCGCTATTATTTTAAATCATTAATATCAGTATACTTAATATTGCTCTAAATGAACCCACGTTGTTCGAACAAGCTTCTGAATTTATTGAGTATTATATGTGATGTTTTTCGTTTAGATCGGTGTCAGTTCTAGCTCCTTTAACATGTAAAAAAGTAATAAGGTGCATCGTTTCAAAACGCATCTTACAAGTACATTTATGACAGCATACGTAACTGGAATTATGTCATTGCATAGAGAGAATGGCTATCCAGATAATGTATCAACATACGGTATGGCATCTTCTTTATGTACCACAGCATTTGCTTTAGGGTAAGCCTGCATATTTACTAAAGTATAGGTCACTAATATAGCATGTATAATGTATAATGTAATCCGAAATGTAACTACTGTTCTTTATAGTGCAAGTGTGGGCCCAACTCTAGGAGGAATATTACTAGACTCAGTTGGATACCGTAATGCCACAATGGTTATATTTTCACTCCATGCAATTGTGGTAAATCAAGAAACTTGAATTGTTTTAATTTGCTGCCGAAATAATGAACACGGGTGACTTTGATAAGTGAACAGTGAAATTAGTTGGAGACACAATAAATAGAACAATATCTTGTATCCCAAGCAATTCAGATTTAAAGCTGAACTGACAGGGTCGAAGATAATCTGTGAGTAAGTAGTGATTGTGTCCCTGATTACGATGGCACCATCGAAAATCCTGTACAAAAAGAGTAAAAAAGTTATGAGCGTTTTACCGTCGCGAGCGAGAGGCCGTTTTCGATGTGGAAACGGCTCTTCCGAGCGAGCGGCTTGCGTGCGCTTGCGTGCGGCTGCGAGAATCGTTCTATTACTACTCGCAGCCGCTGGCAAGCGTCTCGCAAGCCGCTCGCCGACGGCACTTTCGGTAAAACGCTTATAACTTTGTTTACTCTTTTTTTTACAGGATTTTCGATGGCGCCATCGTTATGAGGGACACAATCGCTGTTTACTCACGGATTATCGTCGACCCTGTCAGTTCACCTTTAACCTATTCTTCTGTACATATTACACAGGCAATCATATCCATCATCTACTTGTGCAGAAGGAAAATAGTTAAGAAAAAGCCCAATGACTTCGAAAATGGGACGATTGGAGAATCAACTAGCCTTTTGCATAATGACACAGCTTCTGGATCAATTACTTCATCAAATTTCTGAATAAATATTTACATATTTGTTTATATACTTATACCAATAATTGCTGCAATGAAAAACGAAAGTGGTTTTTATTAGTATTCAGTCATGTAAACTTTTTTACCAATAAAAGTTTCAGAGTACATAAGAAATGCAAGTTTCCACCTGCTTTTATGTATTTTCAAGCCCTCATAAGATTTTTCCCTAGGTAGTTTAAGTGTATATCTGTACTAAAGCTATAGGCATACATAGAATATTTGCCAGGACTCTAACAAGACTCGACTTTACACTATTTAAGAAATATTTATTCCATATCACAATCAATGAGCTCATTGTCACAATTCTAAAAAATGGGGTACAAATGACAAGCCATTTAAATAAGCAGGCATTACAACAACGGAGATGGATGCGTCTAAAATTAGCATTTTTTGGTCTGTTATCTTATATTGTAATCGCTATGTATGAGCACAAAAATAATGAAGAATAAAGTTTATTTCTAGTAATTCAAAGTTTTTAATTTTATATACATACATTTGTTGCCAATTATAGATTTTTGTGTATTGTACATTCAAAAACATTTACTAAAGTAATTAGTTAGGCAATCGTTGCAGTGAATTCAATCATTTGCAAATTTAAACAACATCAAACAATGCAGTTTAATTAATTAAGACCACGCCCACTGACGTCCATTGCACCTACTTACCCTACTTTTATCTTTTGCACACTGTACTTGTAAAATTTGGGAAGGCCAATGAAAATGGCGTTTTAAATTCCAGGGTATTGAAAAAACAAAAATAAAACCACATATATTCATCACGGAGAATGTGACCACAGAAATCCACATTTGCCGTGAAACTAACACCAATGATACCGGTTCATGTTAGGACATCAAATAAAATAAAGTTCCTAGCAAGACTTGTAATTTTCCTTAGGAATAGGCTCCGCTCAAAGTATATCCATTTTAACATTCATTTTTAAATTATTAATACAATCATCCCTTTCAAGTTATTTCTAAAATTTACATTATGAGATTTTCTTGTAATAAACGCTTCCCATACTGGTGGCAACATGAAAGGATCTTAGTAAAGAAGTTATTTTTCCTAGGGTCAAGAAAAACATTCAAAATTGTTGGTAATAATTTTAGAGAATACTTAAGATGCAAGTTAAAAGTTTGGGCTAGAAACATACATATTTACAAAAGATTTGTATTTTAAAATAAAGAACGGCTAGTACTTTCTGGATAGCTGTCGTATGTTTGTCGTTCATCATCGAAAGAGTCTAGTACAAAAAATGTTTGCAGGTCTGAGTGTCTGGTCTGCTTATAACAAACTCCATATATCAAACTGAATGGCTTGCATTTTCACCTTCGTTATATAAGCGGCGTCACTAAACAATGTTCAAGGCTTAAAAACGTTTAACAATTTATGAAGGACGTATTGATTATCCTTGAATCATTTTAGTTCAAATAGCCATAGAATAATTAGGAAATGAAATCACAAAAACGTTAACAAATATTCCAAATTCATTGGCAACCACTTTTTTAACACATTTTGTATGCACACTTCACCTATGCACGGTGCACACTTCACCTATGCACGGTGCACACTTCACCTATGCATGGTGCACACTTCACACAGCAGCGTTTGAAACTGAATTAAGTTCACAATCAACATTGCCAAGTTCGAGGAAGGCAACTCAATCTGAAAGGTAAAATGAATTGTATTGACTTTATAGACAAAAGGCAAAAATGGAAGACATTAGGTTGTTCGATTCCATTAATTATGTATGTCATTAACAGGGTCATTCACAGCTACATACTTTCCCATGAGTTACAAAAATTGAATCAGAAATTTAACCCCATAAAGCCACACATATGGAGACCGTGACTGAAGAATACCACTCTTGCAGAGAAACTAATGACTTCTTTGACGACACGATTTCAAACACGGAAGTAGTCAAATGTTTGGATTCAGACAGTAATGAAAATAAGGTCCCTAAAAAGAAATTATCTTGTAACAAAATTCTCATCATAGTATTATTAGTAATTTCAAATTTGGGAGTTGCACTTGTTGCTTCACTGCAAGCTCCATTTTATCCAGCAGAGGTAGACAATTACTTATAAATATTACTTATATTACTTTAATTGGTGCAATGCACAGCTCATGCTTATAAATACACCAACTGATTTTCTGAAAGATATACGCTTGCTATCATGTGGTTATACATACAGTCAATTCCGCTTATAATGAAGTTGAAAATGTAATTAAGCCATTCGGTTCGACAAAAAAGGGTTTGTCATCAGCTGACTTGTGACGAATTTCCATAACTATATTCTTTTGATGATGACCGACAAACCTCCATCAAAGAAAATCCCTCACCCTAAATTTAGTACGTGAAAGTAAATTAATACATATTTTATACATCAGTTGGCGCATACAGACTGTTTGGTAATTTAGTGGACACTTGATATTTCAATAAAACAGTAAGGAAATCAGGCCAGGAGGAGATATCTTTTAAGCCCTATGTATAATACGTAATACGAGCAGATTATGACAAATTTCCACAACATTAACTGCCATGGGATATGAAAGTGTGAGAATGGAGAAAATCGACTGTTTGATCTTGGGTTTGACATTTTAGTGGACACTGCACTAATACAGTCGAACCTCCATAATTTGTACCTCCATAACTTGAATTTTCGATAACTTGAGCAAATAAGACTCCCCTGCCAGATTACCTATACTTTCCATGTTAAATTTATTCTATAACTTGAATTCTGTAACTTGAATTTGTCGATTTCTTGAACAAATTTTGTTCCCCATACACAAAAAACTTCCATAAGTTGAACAATTGTTTTAAAATACTACCTATATTCTACACATTATTTAATATGTAGTACGTACTATTTCTTTATTGAATGCTGACGTTCAAAAGTGATTGTTTGTTTACACCTTCCCCTTGTATATAGGCTATTCTGTATGTTTTCTGGTAAGAATTGACGATTTTTTTTACCACAGATTAAATAAGCAACATGAAGCAATTGCTGATCATCCAATATATGGGTTAAATATCGATGCATTGTTCTCATACTGCACACTAGAACATAATAAATGTTTTAATAAAGTTTATTTGATATCCTGCATATGGTTCTA
>JAQIWR010001736.1:0-12825 GCA_034695945.1 Glomeris hexasticha
CGCCGGGGGGGGGTTATTGTATTGCAGATCGATAACGAATGTCAGCTGTGTTGTGAACGGCATAAACCAGTCCGCGAACAAATATGTAATATTTTTTCTATGTAATTGTGGAAGATGCCGTTTGGTTAATGAAATGCCGAGTACCACAGGGCGCTTCGTTTAGGCACTTTAATATACATGAACAGGCCGATTAAATTACAACGCCTACAAATCGCGTCGATATTCTGTTGTTCGAGCCTTTGGGGAACGTTACCGCTTCCTACTGCAAGTCACCGTAAACAACGTGGCGTTTCCTTCCCATATCACAGAAGCGCGAAAAGGCCGGTTCAGGTGCACGGCCAGGCACTACCGCGAACCCCTGCCGAAGAGGTGAGCGTAGGCGAGACGGCCGCCCGGCCTTGGTCGTCGTCGTCGTCCATGACCAGATCCAACTGCATGGGATCTCCGTGAGCCTACACATGAAATTGGGACAGGTTAACTAACGGTCTTGCGCAAACGTTACAAGAGCGCACTGAAACCTGCGCACGTCGCGAATTGGTTTCGCTCAACAGCGGTGGTCGGCGCCCGGCGGTGCCCGGCAACGCGACGCAGGTTTCATCGCGACCGCGGTCCACAAACCTTGACGCGGGCGACCAACCGCGGCGGTGGATCTTGTCACAAGTCGTGGAATCCCTGCGTCTCGGCGTCCGACCAAGAACCGGTGGCCGGCGCGACGTCATGCAGTTTGTAGGCGACGCATAGTGTTGAGAAGTCCAGGAACTGCACGGGTAAGGCCTTGATGCTGAAACGAAGACGGATAGCGGTCATTGTGCGCAGGCGACGTACCACCAACTCCACCGTACTTTTCCGTCCCGACAATGTCTTCGTTGCCGTAGTCGACGAAAACAACGAGGTACGTTGAACGTTCGTGGGGACGCCTCACGATCGCGCGATACCACCTTCCGTCCACGGAGTACACCACGCAGCACGGGGTCCCTAAAAGAATGTACGTGATTAGCGAGGACGAACGACACATCGCGTCCCGAAAATACAACCACGAGCGACACCTCACCTGGTCTCACGTCCTCCACAACAGGCCACAACAGAGCTTCTTCGTTCATCGCCTCGCACATGCCCGCGACGGCCCGACGATGGTCGTTGCCTTGCCGCTGGTGCTCGGTTCGCGGCGCTGCCACTTCGGCCGGATGCACGTACACCTGGAACGGTGGCCGTTAATTATCGTGCGCACGTGTGCGTTCGGCAAACCGTTGCAATCCCCCTGATACCACGTCCGGAGGTGCACCCCAGTGAACGACTTGGACCGGGAAAGCTGAACCGACCGGGGGGAGCGGCAGGCGAGGGAAAGCTCGGAACTCCGTGCCGGCGTCCGTGGTGAAACACCCATCCGCGGTTCCGGGTTCGGCCGCGGGCGGACGCGGTAGCCCAGGCGACTGTCTGCGCGGTATGGCGTATCCGGCTTCGACGAGCTCTTCGCACGTGCTGAGACGCACCGTTTGCACGGGTTTCAGCAGCCCACCTACGCGCGACTTCTCGACGTAAAGGTCGACGGGGAACGAATCGCCGACGGTCGGCCCCTGCGTACGAAACACAAACGCCGTGTAAACGAACCTTGCGCCGATCGGCGCGGGAAAGAGATGCGAACGTACCGCGACACGCAGCCGAACGTCAGGATACTTGTGGAACCTGTCTTTCACGTGCTCCACGACGCAGGTCGGCCAGTTGCTGGTGCTTCCCGCGGGAGTGACGTTCGCGATGTGGCATCTGACGGCGAACACGCGACGCTCACGGAACTCGTCCTTCACGTCCCTGACGTCGCGACGCGGTGCGTCAGCGCACCACCCGAAATCCATCGTCCGAACCTGCGTACCAGTGCAAAAAAACCGTGACGTGCCGGACAGCGTCGCGCTCGCTTCGTCGCCGGCCCCTACCTGGAACGAGTCGGCGCCGCTCATCCGTTCGATGGTACACCGCAGCCATCGCGGCGCGCGGTACACGACGCACTGCTGCCCGACCTGCCAGTCGTAGCCGTCGGGAACGGTCGACCGCCCCGCGTTGTACCACTCCTGCAGTCTGGCAGACACCCTACGTGAAAATGGGCAACTGTGACGCACCGCACGTGCGCAACAATAATAATAATAATAATAATAATAATAATAATAATAATAATAATAATAATAATAATAATAATGAGGCAAAAACCACCGTTCCAATTCGGCTTTCCTCTCGCCCCAGTGGACGTAGATCTGGGAGGGGTTTTCCACGAAGCTCACGGTCACCGGTACGCCCTTCTCGTCGGTCTTTGCGGCGCTTGCCAGTTCCGTCTTGTACGCCGAGATCATGGGTTGCGCGCTTACGCGATGGAACAAATAAAAACAAATAAGGGGGGTTACATCCGCCGGGCCGAGACGCGCGCTCAATCCGTTACGAACCTGTTGCCGGAACGTACGGCGCACCCAAGCTGTACCAACCGCAAACTTAGGCACACCACTTGCTCGTACCCCGGCAAGTGCTGCAATAGGCACACGCTCAGTTTCGCACCGCATCTTTCTGAAAATCGCCACCCCGAATCCTGAGACCATTCTTGGCTCGTTTCAATGGACGGAGCAACGTTACCCTACCGATGACGGACATCCTCAGAACCTTGCCCAGCACCAGTCGGCTCATAGTTGCCGCGACCTGCAGATTACAAAGCGTCAACGAAACCGACCGGCCACCGACAGACCAAAACCGTCACAGCCGTACGTGTACGTACCTCGCCGCTCCAACCGAACGGCGCGGGCTGAACGTCGACCAATCCGCAACGCCAGGCCTACGCTCGAAAACGCAACGATTACAAGTTTAACCCACGAAACCCAACCGCGGGCGGTCACGTTCCTTACGTCAACCGGGCATTCCATAAACAGAGTGGACATGCGTCTCGCCTCACGTTACCCGATCCTTCGGCGGTCGCCACCGTCGTCGACGAAAACTACGTCCAGCTGCGCACCCCCGGGAAGACCGTCGACGAGTGCCCTCCGCCAGATACCTCCGCCGCACCGTGCCGCGCACGGCATTCCTGCACGACGAAGACATCGACAACATTATTACAACCGGTACGATCGGCTCGACGACACGTAACGCGTCCGGGACGCCTACCTTTCACGGGATTGCACACGGTCCACTTGTCACCGCACGCCTCATCGTTATAGAAGGCGTTCATTTCCGCCAATTGCAGGAAACTCTCACGTTCGCAACCGTCCTGCTGCTGCTGCTGCTGCTGCTGCTGGCACTGGACGTGAAAGTCCTCGGGACTTGCAACGCGCAGAACACGAACGTCGCAACTGCTTCCCACACAGAGGGGGTGGGCTTGCCGATACTCATTCTTGACACGGGTAGGACCTGAAAACCAAAAATGCAATCGCAGGTGTATGTATATGCATGCGGTAACTCGATAACCTTCCGGTGGGCATCCCGAACGCACTTATGAACGTCGGCCTGCCCGACGTGAATCTCGCCAGCCCGAGAAATACCAAGGACTCGCGGACGGAACCAGCCATGTCGTTGACGCCGTCGTATCGCGGCAGTTGAACCACATCAACCGGCAGCCGCCCCGCACCCGGACGGACAGCCTGCAACACGAACGTGCGCGCGATTTATGCACGCGACCTTCCCCGACATCACCGTCGCATCGCGGGGGACTCACTTTAGTCACGGTCACCAGCACGCACCTGTCCCCGCAATACCTGACGAAAACCTCCGTTGCGTCCGTGCTCCAACGGCCGCCGTCCTGCGAATAAATAAACACAGGTTAGCGGAGACCGTCACCGGTGAATGTTGCCACGCCCGACAGATAACTTACAGCGGCTTCCACGTCCGCCAACGTGCAGTTCAATGCCAACCCGGGGTGGTCCGAAAGCCCCGCTGGAATGGTGTACAACCTACAACGGGACCGCAATCACTGACCGAGCCGACAGTAACGTGCGCGATTCCGACCACCTACTTGGATCTGGGAATAGTTTGGGGCGAGCCGTGATCCACTAGCAAAACTGTGACGTGCGATGGCTGTGTCACGCAGCGGTCACCCTCCGCTTCAACCGCAACTCGGCACCACCGATCGTCCGGGCCCCCTCGAGCCAGGTACATCCGCCCTGCGCGTATCAGAAAACCGCAACTGCGTTAAACGGCAAACGAAAACGTCGATACCAACGAAGCGTGTCACGTATCAAACCTTCTTGGACGTCCGCTGCGGGGCCCGGCTCGCGGTTCTCCTCGGACATGTACCCGCGTATTGCCGCCTCCAACTCGGCCAGGACTACCCGTGCCGAAGTAAAACGCACCCAGAAATCGGACGGGTGTTGGCAATGGGTTACGACCGCTCGCGCCTGTTCAGCTGTAAAGCATACCGTACGTCAACAACGACAAACGTCACCGGTCCCATCCCAAGACGAGGAGACTCACGGAGTTGCTGGTGGGGCCGAGCACTGAAGCGAACGACGGCCAGCTCTGCCGCCGTCGTGCCCCTCAACTGCGCCGCACCTGAACCGCTCTCGCGCTGTCACAGTCCCCCTCCTTCCGGCACTTTGCCTCCGGCAACCGGCAGCAGTCTCCAGCTGAAACGAATTTCGCGCACACGTTGAGGGAAACGAGTAGGAAATTTGCAAACGGAAAGCGTGTCGCACACGTGCCTTTCGTAACCTACGGGCCGCACCGTGCCGTAATCGCGCAAGCGAAGCAAAAATCCGCATCGAACTGGATGCTGTAATAAGAGAGACGGACCGAAAAGCAATACGTTACTAACACGGTTTTCGGGGACAGGCGCACAGACGGGCTACGTTCACCTGGATTCCTCCGGAATGGGAACGCGATCTAGACGGCAGGGCAACCCCTTAGCGGCGTTGACTCGGGAGACGATTTCCTCCGTTCGCGCCAGTGACTCGCCGCCGCCTGCGCAACTCTTGATATCTGTAGGCGTTAGTGGCGTGCGGTTAACACGTGTTACTGTTAATCGGCCGGCGTGGTTATTACCTCGCGACAACGTTTGCAGTTGGTCGTGCGTCCCTCGAAGTTGTTGGAGCTAGTGTTACGTTACGCCGTACCGCGATTCAGCGATTTACCGATGCGTTGATCGCCGTCTCCCCACCGTCAACGTTTGCGGCAACCACTCTGTACAACGCCATCTCCCTGCGTACAAAACGCAAACAAAGGTTCAGCTCAACAGTACGGCATTCAAATCGGCCGCCGTTTTCAGTACCTCGTCTGCAACCAGCCATGCGCAACCGCGAAAGCGTCCCGGAACTTAGACGCATCTTCCCACCCCGCAGTTGCTACCTTCGGGAAATAATCCTCCAATGCCTGCGGATAACGAAAAATACAAAACCATGCAGTTAGCGTTACGTCAGGTTATCGGTGCTAATATGTCTTACGGGGTACGGAGACGCGCGCTTACGTTTTTAGCTTCCGCAACGTGTCCGACCATGTCGTTAACGGCGCGAACCGCTTCCGCCACGGCCCCCTTTTGCAAAGTAAACGTTCGTTCGCAGGTGCGACGACTTCGACAACGCCAAACGACCATAGTATTATTTATTACCTTCTCGGCAAGCGGGACCACGTCGTGGCCATGGTGGTCTCCCGTTCGCAGGAAGCAGTGCGAACACACCTCGGTTGCGTCGTCGTTGCAGAAGAATGCTAACGGTTCGCGGTGGATGCCGCAGACGTCCGGTTCGCGAAAAGGGTCCCCGATCCGTACGCCAACACCCGAATCGGGCCGTTCCCGAAACACACCAGCTTGCGGTCGACGGTTCATCGTGCCCTCATGCCTGAAACGGTGCGCAAAATTATTGGCCGTAAGCGCACTTGCCCAGAAAAGTGTTTGCGGAACAACATACGATCCTAACGTTTGGTCCGGCGGCAGCAGTCCGCCGCCACCGTGTTGTATGACAACGCAACCCAGCGTATACGTGTCCAAACGCAACGCTCCTCCTGCAGCCGCCGTCACCGCCTGTGATTAACGCACAACGACACGTCAAGTTTGCGCGCCCGACACTCACGCGCGCACGCCCCTCACCTGACAACGTCCGCATACAATCTCAGGCCCTGCGTTCTGGTGGCACCATTCGCATATGTTATGGCGGCACTCCAAAAGTACCGGCCTTCTCGGAAAAGCTGAAACGGACGAGCGAAACAAGTGGCGCACACGTCACCGGGCTTACGAGATGGGCGTTTTCATTTCTTACAGATGTTGAAAGCGACGGAACACCGTTGGCAGTGCATGGCAGCGGTACACGCGATCCCCGCAACGAACGCCCGTCGGTCCAAACGTGCCGCCTACTTTTGTCGCAGCTGCGGGCGATGTGTTGTCGCCACGTGCGAATCCAAGCCTGCAGACGAAGAAGGTGTGTTGCATTATTTGTAACGACCACTTGGTTTGGGGGGGGGCTACATGCGTTGCGGGATTGGCTACAACGATTAATTATTGGACCGATGGTGGGAAACCGAGGCCAGTGGCGCGCATGAATGTTCGTCATGAATTAAATGTGCTCTTTCATTTTGTGATTGGCAATTTGACTCTAGCTGCAGCGGTTTAGCAGTCACAGACCAGATGACCTTTAAGGAAAGGTCGAAGGCCAAAAAACTCGGTTGCCATCCGAAAGCGCCGCGTCCACTTACTATTCCTTCCCATCAGCAGAATTCGAATACCTGGTCCCGTATGAACTCAGAAGGAATGAAGGTATACGACTTGTTGTCCAGCCTGCACAACTACTCCTTGCATTAATAACGCTCCAATGTTCTGAAATTCATTTTTCAGAAACGTGACGCACCGTGCATTTCACACGAGAACCGTATTGAAACCGCAGTCATTCGCGGATTCACGAACCTTCTGCGCTGCATTCATTTTTATTAAGTGCTGTTCATGCGCTGCACGTCAATGGTTCGAAACTGTTTTTGAAAGGTTGACTACATTTCATTCGCCGTGCGATATACAGTTGGCAAATAAAGTATTGGGACACTATGAAAAATGCTATTCACAGCTAAACGAAATGAAGGACAGGTTTCAAAGTACATACATTAGAATGTGTACCTTTTTCAGTTGACATACCAGCAAAAACAACATTCCTCAAAATTAAACTGCATATGCTATGAGATAGGAAAGTGGCAGTGTTATAAGTATATTGTTGGGGCTGTATGGGACGCAATGGTGTCGGAAATCTACATTCATTGATGGTACCCCGACTGCCAGAATGTGTGTGTGTGGATGTGTTGCACCATAAATGTGTCATCACCACGACGCAACAAACATCGACTGACCAGGAAGTCAGCCAACTCCACCGTCATACATACACCTGTCCCAATACTTATTTTGCTCTGAATTTTGCACCCTTTCTCGTCTATCTCCTTCGTTGTTTTAATTTCAGGAATGTTGTTTTGCTGGTATATAAACTAAACAAGGTACACATTCTAATAATGTACGTACTTTGAAACCTGCCCTCCATTTCGTTTAGCTGTAAATAGCCGTTTTCGTATTGTCCCAATACTTTTTTCTTGCCAACTGTACGCATGTACAGTACGTATTTGGAAATGACTCCCAACAACAACAACCTTGGCTGACGCGATTTCAAGACACGTGATCTTATTTAACCGTGCATTGAACAACTGTGCCCTTTTCTATTCCTGCAAATATACAATCGTATATTTGGGCGAATCCTCATGGCTATTCGGAAAGTAACCGCCGTTCCTGTATTTTAAGGTACAGAACCTTTATTGCCCCTTTAAAACGAAGCGGCGTTGTACCCTGACTGACATACATTGCAGGGGGAGCAGGGCATACACAACCGCACCACGCACTTCGCTCTCTTCCTCATTACATCAAGGTGCACGCGTTATGTATGGGGGTCATTGTGAGCAGCACAAAAGCGCAGAGCAGGATGTGCCACAGGCCATTGGGAGTGATTGATGGTGTACAAGTTACGTAATTAAACTCCTAATGAGACTTAAGCGTAGCGTAGCGGTCTGTAAAACCCTACACACATGAAGTATTATTTTTTCCAAATTGGTAACGTACGGTGTCGTGTCGTTGTTCTCGATAGACGAGACCATCATTTCAAATAGTATTCTTGAAAACACTTTCTTCACCATCAACAAGACCGTACGCTGCGAGGCACCACGCACGATTCGCACACGCAGTGATAGCAGAAAGTATTTCACCACCCGTAGACCTGTTAATATTTCCAGAAACACGTTCGTTGCAAAAACCAAAGTTATTACAAAGCTTTTATAATAACGAACCCAACATTTCGTGGTCACAAACAATTTCGAAATGTACGCGTACACTTTTTTTTACAAACAAACAAACAAACAAACAAACAAACAAACAAAGCCTTCAGAAATTTGCAAGCCCACTAGACAAAAGTATTTGGACGCTTCATCAAATCCTGTGAATGATCACGCACGACATCAATATTTGGTACGCTGTTCTCGTGCTGTTGTTTACAGCTCGGTACGCATTGGTTATCCATGTAGTTGTTGGGATTCGCAGTGTTCCTTTTATACTGCCGGCTAGTCCAAACCTGACGAAGTACGCCTTGCCTTTACAGAGAAATACCGTTGGCGTTCATTATTAACGAGGGACCAGTTGCCGCCAAATCGCAAAGCCACTGCAGTTAAATTGCTCCAACTGTATAATATGTTGTTGGAAAACGTAAGGAGGCGACTGGGACAAATCAAAACGGAAACGAGGAACGGACTACCGAAGGTGTAAAGGACCGAGCTGGGAGACGACGACTTAGGAGAAGAACTGTTTTATGACAAGTGAATCTTTATGTTGCACCCCAAACGGTAAGGAATTCTGTACACCAACCAGGCCGGGACAAAAAGGTAGAGCGGCAAGGGAAAAGCCACCGATAATTAAATGAAGCAAACGAAAGTAAAAAAAAAAAGAGAGTGGAGTTTACAAAGGAATGTATATCAATGATCCAGCTGAGTTTTGTGACAATGTTGCTTTCAGTGATGAGATGAAGTTGCATTTGCTCGGTAGTGATGGAAAAAGGATGGGTGTGTGGAGGTCTAAAAAACACAGTCCATGGAAGCCAAGAACGTGGCCACCAACCGTTACCGTCTTTGCTTCCGTTATCAATGAATGCCTTTTTCCTTGGTGCTGACCCGGTGTAGGTAATTCCTTTATATTATTACTGTTTGGGGGTTGCAACATAAACATTAACTTGTCATAAAGCAGTTCTTCCCGTAAGTCGCATGAATCTCGGTCCTTTGCGCCTTCGGCAGTCCGTTCCTCGTTTTCGTTTTGATTTGTCCCAGTCGCCTCCTTACGTTTTTCAACAAAACACTACGTACAGTTGAAACATTTAACTGCAGTTGCTGTGCGATTTGGCGGCCACTGGTCCCTCGTTAATAATGAACGCCAACGGTATTTCTCTCTAACGGCAAGACGTACTTCGTGAGGTTTGGACTAGCCGGCAGTATAAAAAAAGTAACACTGCGAATCGCAACAACTACACGGATAACCAACGCGTACCGAGCTGTGAACAGCACAAGAACAGGGTACCGAATATTGATTGATTTCGTGATTATTCACAGGATTTGATGAAGGGTTGAAATAATTTTTTTTTTGTGGTGGGCTTCCAAATGTCATAGATCGTTGTCTTTTAAACAAACGTATGTACATGTACATTTATGTGAATGTTGTTTAAAAATACCATCAAACGTTGTGTTCAACACCGCAAAAGCTTTGTAATAAATTTGGTGTTTACAGCGAACGTATTTGTGGAGATATTACCACATTTACAGTTGTTGGAATGAATACTTTCTGTTATCACTGTGTTTTGAAAGACGTTCATTTGGATGATGTTATGTCTGATTGGGAATGCGCGTATTAAATGACGGTGCCTCTGTCAAAACACACGACGTTGGTGTGAACGTATACAAGCGCCAACGAATTGGTGCACTTTTCCAATTATCGGCTTATAATATTAGTGATCGGTCTTTTGTTCACTAATTGAGTAGGCGGAGCTAGTTCTTTTGTTGAAGAATTGAACTTTGATTTCACTGGGGCCAGTCCCATGGTTGTAAGCAGGCAACTCAAAGTTCAATTCTTGAACAAAAGAACTAGCTCCGCCTACTCAATTAGTGACCAAAAGACCGATCACTAAGCCGATAATTGGAAAAGTGCACCAATTCGTTGGCGCTTGTACACAATCGCGGTCATAAACATTGTCGCGTACCGTGTGCTGCTGGAGAACCGACTGACTACAGCGCCACATGTGTCCATAGTGTGAACTAAAAACACCCGATCTGATCGATGTTTTTTTTTAGTTCACACCATAGACGCTTGGGGCGCTCGTAGTCAGTCGGTTCTCCAGCAGCACACGGTACGCGACTAATTTTTATTGCCGCGATTGTACATATGAATGACCTGCCGCACCGTTAGGAACGTCGGCTGTCTTGGCTTTCAAATCCCATCTTTATTCCCTACATATAACAAACACTGAAAATTCAATTTCACTAGTGACCACACTTTCTCCCCCACATGAAACGTCATTCTTATTCACTTGTAACTATACGCTTGCCTGAACGACTAGGATGACGACGACGATGGCCGGAAAAGAAAATGAACCAACGGAAACCTGGCTGTAAGATAAACGCAAGAAACCAAACAAAGAACCACCAAAAAACCCACATTCAGCAGAAACGCATGGCACGTGTTTTCTGCTTGCACAACCCAGACGTTGACCCCCACACCACAATGAGCCCAAACCTGGAGAACTTACGATGATGCCCAAGATATTATGCCCAAATTAGCCGCTGATCGTCCTTTATTCGTGCCGACCGTGCAACAAACGTATTATGTAAATGACACGTCCCGTAACCTAATAAAGCAAGGAACGAGACACGCTTATTACAATCCGCGATATCGCAATGCAATGGAACCACAAACGTACGTGGAACAGCAACGATTGCGTATGAATATTAATGACTTGCGGTCTGCCTGCACGGTAGCTGCGCACGGCAGACACGTTGATCCAAACTTCAAAAATCGCGCGGTTCACGCAACAAACTCACTCAATCTATCTATCTATCTATCCGTCGTCCTCTGGCCTCTGCCGAAGGGGTAATGACTGCGACACAGAGAAATGCGCGTGGTGGCGCTGCTGAAGCAAGGTTGAACCAATGAGCTGATTGGTTGAACGCACTTTTTTGCAACAGCACTCCAACCAATGGGGAGACACTCGTGCCGTGCGGTCACCCGTAAAACCGACCTTCCGTGTCGCTGCCGGTAGCGCCACCAACAAACCGAAGCCCGTCATACCGTTTGTCGTCCCGTCCGGCAGAGGGCGCCGCCGCTGCTGTGGCTAAACGTTGTATTAGTCTTCAAGATTACAAAATATTATTCATATTATTACACGTACACGGAAAAAGAGTACAAGAAAACCTGGCTATGGTGGAATATCAAACAATTAATAACTGTTGCGAATGAATATTGTCAACGGTTCGTATTACACATTTAACCAAAAATAAAACTAAGATTTTCCAATTCAATTTTCCTGTTGTGTTAATTAAACAGTGAACTGACATGCTTTTTCTAAGGTACCCTGAAACTTAAGTTACCTGAAGACAAGTCACGAAGACAGGAAGTGGTGCAACAGAGCGTCTGCGGATATTAGTAAAACAAAAGTTATTGGATGTCAAACTTTCACCGCATCTTTATCGACGTTCGCGACTTTTCTGGAAGTATCATAAGTTTCGGGGTACCTCACAAAACCGTGTCAGTTCACCTTTGAATCCTAGTTGGGCTAATAATTTGTAACAACGAAGTTTTCGCAAACACACTCAATAATGACATCGCATTGAAATATGTTACGATCTGCGACTAAAGGGGGTGAGGGTGTCCGCTATTGTTCACCCAGGTGAAAGCAATTAGCGCCAGGGCTGAACGATAGCAGATGCCCTTTCACGTGCCGGTTGCGTAATCACACGAGGTATAGCGCAACCTGCGCGCTTTCATTGCATATCCATGCCTTGTTCAATTACTTTGGGAAACATCGCACACGTTGCTCGCAATTGCCGTTCAATAGCATTCAAGACACACATTTCCAAATCGGATCCCACCCACACTGACAACAAAATAGATCTTACGAAATCCCATTGCAGTGTTAACTATTTACATTCACCACACAGATTTGTCAATTAATTGGCTGTGCAGTACGTAACGATGTTGTATACTAAATTAAATACATTGCAGTTACTATTTCGTACATTTCCAATCGATTGTTTTACTTGTAATAAATATAAATCAATATTTCTTTAAATTGCAATGATTTTATACAAGCTTCGCAAATCGATTAGATTCACTGTTACAAATATATTTTTAGACATCTCATAACGTGTTTCATTACAAATTTCGTATACTGTATATTTTAACTGAGGTAAAAACCATCATTATAAAACGGCAGTTAATAATATCTTATTGAAATTGCAATAACATTCCATTACATATTGTATTATGTACAATTACCTGATCACTTGCGTTTGTCCGAATACAATAGTAAAATGTATGTAAGATATTTGAAGAATTTCAATAAGTAGGCCTCATGTTGTAGTTTGCCCCCGTTTTGCAAACACTTCTATTACTGCCGGTGTTAAAATCAACAACTGTGGACTTAGTCCAGTTCGTAATTACTGTGTACGGTGGTGTGTCACGCGACACTTCACTTTCCACGTCAAATTACAGCTCATGTGCCTCCCAGTGCAATCATTCAATAACAAGCCGTAACTCGTCAAAAATTGACGAAAAATGTGAATAAGTTAGGTTGGATTGTGGCTACCGGAGCCAGCCAA
>JAQIWR010001737.1:0-12818 GCA_034695945.1 Glomeris hexasticha
CATGATGCCTTTGTTGGCTTGCCTAAAATGTGTGAAACCCACCTGTGTATGGTGAACTTTTGTAGTAATTATTACAAAGTCTTTAAATCAGTTTTACTACATTTCATATTGTTTGGCAAAAGTATGAATGTAATGCCTACATGGGGGTTTCCGGATATACATTCATTGGTGAAATGAGGTCATATTAACCCACCCTATACACCCTTAAAGTTTGTAACAGTGGCGCCGTTACACCCTGTATATTTTATTTCATCTCAACGTGATATAAAATCACGATTGGCTAGATGCCAGCCAGGATTTTCTATCTGGTTGAGTTGAAACAGACTAAAGTACTGAGTAGTACATGAAGTATATTATTTTGTGGTTGTTTTCGGGTGATTAAAATTTAAACAACTGCCACAAATAAATAATGGATAGTAAGAATGCTTTGTATTGCTATACCTCCCTAAGGGTTCTTTTTAGAATGGCTTACCCTGTAGCTTAATCTGCATGCATTTTCTTGAATGCACGTTCGATACGCAGTGTTTTGCAACAAGGGTCATTGAACAAAGCCAAAGTTATATTTTGGGATTTGACCACCAAAAAAACATTTTTGTTGCCGGTGAACCTGTTACGGAATTATTTAACACCTTGTAATTGAAGTTGTGTGTAAATAGAGATTGAAAGAAGTAGAAGGATTTTTTTCCCAGACGTTAACTGCTACATCTAAAAATGAGACATCATCTGACTTTGCAGGTGTTGCTGCCAATCAGATCTATTTCTGAAGCTACCGGTTTTTCTTGAGCAGCTGGAATCAGCTGTTAGCTGAGACAGGGTTAGAATGAGGAATTTAAATTTCAAGCAGCATCCAACGTCCTTACAAATATAATCCCAGTCCCTTTGAATCTTTTTGACCCTCTTAAAGAGACCTGCTGATTAATTTTCCACTAGCTCCCATCCAAGGCAATTACTTGCCGCAACTGCAGCGCTGAAGTATCCGACAGGCGGTATGACAGGTATTGCTTCGCGTGACAATCAACATCAAGGGGAAACTTGTTTTCATGCCAAACTTTTCTAGATGAAAAATTGTCTATAAAAATAAACCTCCTTCCAACTATCAAGTCATTTCTATAGTTGACGTATGCGCTAACGGTGCCGTTGCGCGAGACGCAACGTCGGGCGTAATTCATCCTCGTTCAAGATTGCCCTGTGTCCTTATTCATTTCTTATTGTCCACACTGAAGGACGGAAGAAAAACAGTTATTAAATGTCCATTTGACAAAGTGCTCAGCATTCCAGCAGTTCTGCGAATACCGTGTTTGTCGTTACTGACCCTGATACCGAGATGCTGAACAAGATTTGTTATTTTTGACTTTTTCGTTGTTTCTTTCCCACAAAGACATATTGATCAAATTGTACATTACTTTGTTTTCACTGTGTTGGTTAAAAGAAGCTATTTCCAATATAATAACATCAATTTGGAAGAAAGAAAATATCTGCCGCGGGATAGTGTTCGCATGTCATATAACTGTCAATTCTCCCTTTTTCCATTGTTGATGCCCCTATCAAAATTATTTTTAGATCTTATTAAATAATGTAATAATGTAGAGTGTACAGAGGATATTTTCAGTGGTAGATAATGCCTTGCGCATCAGGTAACTTGCGTGACACCTGCAAGATCAGATGATGACGCGCGTGACAGTCCGCATAAGCTTTTATTGACTTGTATTCATTCCCCAATTCACTTGGCAAAATAGTACAATGGATTGCCCAAATACTATGTAAACATGAGTTACAAACGGGTAATTTTACCGTGGTCGTTGCCAATACTTATTAGAACAGTTAGTCGGGACATACCGATACGTCATGTGCCATCTATCACTGGAATTAATGCCTACTTCCTTTTATGTTTAGCTACAATTGCCACAAATAAACTTATGAGTTCTGTCACTGGGCATTAGTGAAAAGGCAATTCTTGAAGATATTGTCGGTCCGAACTCAAGACGGCAGTAAATTGTGTCTTTTCGCGAGAACCGCTATTTAACGACGCGCCAAAGTTTATGCTTCTCTTAGTTTCACTAACTAGGGTGCAAACATGTGCTAATACAGGTGTAACAGCAACGGAGTAATGAATGTAGAGAAAACCTGATCAACAAGTGCTACTGTGGGATATATCCACGTAACAGTTATCCGTGGGAAATTGCAGTTGCACTTTAAAGGGTGTTAAAATCCCCTAATATTTCTTAAGCTAGGTCCACACTAGTGTTCACACTACAGTAGAAGTAAAGTAAAGTAGAATGTTGCATTGTGGGAAGGAAGTAGCACGGAAGTTGAAGTAGAAGCAGTTGTGACTGAACCAATCACCGAGTTTCCTGCAAACATGTGACCATTTGGCTCCGCCTCTTCCAAAACACTTTTGTCATGAATGTAATCCAAAGGGCCCACATCCTATTTTGATTGAAAGGGTTTATTGGTCTTGACAGATCCAAAGGACCCAATGGTCCTAATGTAACTGTCTAGGCCCAATGGTCCTAACGAAGCCAGTAGGGCTTAATGGTCCTAATAAAATCCAAAAGCCCCAACGGTCCTGAGGAAATCAAAATGTTCCAATGGTCCTACTGGAATAGAAAGGGTCCAATGCTCCCAATTGAATCGAAAGGGCCCAATGGAATCGAAAGGGCCCAATGGTCCCAATGAAATCGGAAGGTCCCAATGGTAATAATGGAGTCGTAAGGGCCCCATGGTAATAAAGAAATCCACAGGGCCCAATGGTCTTATTTGAATTGACAGGGCCGAATGGCCATAGATGAATCGAAAGGACCCGATGGTCATAAATGAATTCAACTGGCCAAATGGTTCCAATCGGATAGAAAGGACCCAATGTCCTAATGGAATCCATTGGGCCAAAAGTCCTATTTTCAGCATAAGATCTGCATCGTCATCCGCCATTTTGAATAAAAACACATGCAGCATTCTGATTGGTTGACCGCCTACTTTTCTGTTACTGCAGTGTGAACAAATGTGAACCTCTCCTACGTTCTTTACATTACTTTACATTACTTTACTTTACTTCTACTGCAGTGTGAACACCAGTGTGAACCTAGCTTTAGAGGGTATTCCACTTGTTAGGGTTCGGAGGTATAAGTGGGGTGTAAATTGTGGCAGTCAATCGCAGCGGACATGGTTTATTAACATTAAGCCAATCAGAATCACTGCCAACTCGAGTTCGAACCGACTATAGTCGTAGCAGTTAACGTCTGGTGAAAGGTTCCAGTAGGGTAATTGGATGTTAATAGTTGATTGGAAGGTAATTGGGATGCGGTTAGCAAGCGTGGCTACCGACTAGCTGACCAATGTCTCTTTTCCTTTGTTGTGGCCCATTGCGGTGCTCAGCAACATACGCGAAGCAGCCTGGAATCTACAGCAGGCCACGAGGAGGAGCTGAACGACATCCAGATCCGGCTGCCGAACCGGACACCGGAAAGGGCCTCCCGGTCGAGCCTCAACCAGCAGCAGCAGCATCAGCAGCACCACCCCTCCACCGTAAACCCCAACTCGATGACCACCACGTTGACAATGCCCCTTACAGTGGCTGCCATGTGTGGTAACCCTGGACTGAGCCCTACCTTGACTGGGTGTCACCACCAGGGGTCTTCTTCGACGTCGACTGTGATCTCGGTGCCGGCTGCCAGCGCCGCAACCACCAACACGAACGGCAACACCTCTGAACTGGAGGCACACATCGCGCAGTACGCTACCACGGCCACCCCTTGCTCCACGTCACCGAGTATTGTGCGGATATCGACCTTATAACAGAAGATAATGGCGCGAAGGAGTTATGCTGTTTACTGGTTCATCTCTCAGGATGATGATGATAATGACGACGATGAGGATTTTGTCTAGGGTCACAGTGAACGGTTATTCGCGCCATGGATTTACTTCACTCCAGTGGGTCTTCGCTGCCTTCTTCCTCTTGCTCCTCCTCCTACTTCTCCTCCTCAAATGCTTATCTACAATGACTCTGGCTATAAGGACTACGACGAGAGCCTCTTCGCGGGTTGTGTCCAAGCGCCACGCGCGCACGTGCAGGTTGGGTTTTTGCTATACATTGCAAATGCAATTCAAATATAACTTCATTCTTTGTTTCTTTCACTGTCATATTCTTCATTTCATTGTTACAATCTAGTGAAGCAAATATTCACTGCTAATGAAATTTTTAGTACGTATCGGAAGAATTTCTCGATTTAAACTTACCCCGGTCACTGCATCTATCCCTGAAAGGGGAGGAGCCAATACAATTTGTCTTCTACTTTGACACGTGCTAAAAGCGATATGGAGGTACGAAGCAACCGGAAGTAATTCCCTGGGGATTGCTTTTAGCACTTTTTTGGCTCCTCCCCTTTCAGCGATAGAGTATATTTTCTCTTTCGTTAAGATAACTTGCTTCTGGGAAATATTGTAAAGTCACGGATTTCGGAAATGTTTTAAGGCAGCCAGGAAAATAGAAGTATGCTCTATCCAGAGTTTAGTTGATAAAAATAAACCGTTGAAAGGAGAGCTTCCTCCCCTCCTCTGTGGGTGAGACTCGCCCGTGCACGTGTAACGACGAGTCTACTTTCAATAGTACGGGAGGGGGAAGCTGTCCCTTCAACGGTTTATTTTTATCAACTAAACTCTGGATAGAGTATAATGCCAGTTTTTATTCAAGTACTGTCCTTCCAAAGAAAGATTGAGCTGGGACAGTACCAAAGACCACTTTTGAAGGGGTACAAGCTTGCATGTGCGCAGGCTATGACACGCAATGACGACTGCAATAAACTACAACCGTGCACCCCTTCAAAACTGGTCCATGGCACCGGCCCAGCTCAATCTTTCTTGGGAAGGACAGTAAATTGAAATTGATTTGTTAATTATTGTGCAGAAAATAAATCATGTCATTTCAAAATTACGTATTATTTCAAAAAGTACCGAATATGAAAATTTTAAAAAGTAAAATTTGTGTTGTGTCTTGATATCATAATAAGTGATTGTCAAATATTTCCAAAACCAGAAAGTAATCACTGTAAATGTTCTGCTATTTCGTCATTCAGCTGTTTATTTCTAAATGTTTTTATAAATCGAGGAATTCTTTTAAAATACCTGATTGGATAATATAAATTTTACATTTATTTCACTTGTTTGCTATTTAATTATCTATTAGGTTTTTAAAGTGTGATTTAATTTAATTTAATTTAGTATACTAATTTTGCATTTGCTATGTACTTAATTTTATCAACCTTTGAATAAGAAGGAAAAAAAGGTGAATAATATAAATTTAGCATCAGAAGTGAATATCATATCTCGTCATAGAAACAATTATTAATTTAAGTATTTCATCATTGGTGTCTCGGTTGTTTGCCGTTGTTGCATCTGTTGTTGTTCTTGTTGTTATAATACTTAGTGTACTTTTTTGGGTTGATATACAGTGACAAAAGTGGGCAATATTACCTTATAAATTGTCATCAAGAAGAAAATCAAGAAATGTAAGAAACCATTACATCCCTTCATTTCATATACATTTATACCACACTTAGCTTGAAACAAGTCCCAGTTTCTTCATTAACATTTGGATCGAGTGAATTTAGTTCTTTTGCAATTTTTTAAGTTTAGATTAAATTAAAGAAAAACAAAGTAGCTGCAAGTTTGATATTACAAATGGGATTTTTCACCCATTTTTTTTACTATACTGCGAAGAAAAAGTTGGGATATATAAATGTGTTGGAAACAATCATAAAGTTAACAATGTATTGATTTCCATCTTCGATTAGTGAGATTCATTAAAAGAAAACAAACCTTGGATAATGTCAATTAACCTATTAATATCTACTTATTTAATTTAATTTCAATAGTTAAATGTTTTTATTGTTAGTAAGAAGAAGTCGCCATTTTCGAGCATGTTAAACACTTACATGTAAGATATAGCAAGCAGAAATAGCCCGAAATCATATCAAGGTAACAAATAAACTATACTATACATAAAAAAAATTCTGAACATACATGATTTAATTTTTAAAATTTGTATATAGTCTGTTTAAGGTCAACATGATAAATATCCTGATTGGCTTCTGCATACAATTCCCGCCCAATTTGTAATTGGATCGCTGCAGCTACTATTGGCTAAGACCTTTAACGTTTTGTGATTGGCGGGGCCATAAATAGGCGGGGTTTGTTTGAATCCATTAGCGAATAACGCGTCAATACATCTGGATATTTTATCAGGTTGAAATTAAACAAACTATAGTGTTAATAATTTTATTTGCTTTGCTGCCAATAATTCAGCATAAATCAGGTTTTGTGCACAAAATGTAGTAATAACTCCCCTAAAAACAAAAATTAAACAACGAATGCCACACGCATATCAAGTTACCATTTTATGTATTAAACTATCTATTTCCAATCTCTTCCTGAATCTTTCGTTTTACATTCAAATTTAATTTCACATTATTTCCAATATTATAAATTCATAATGGTTTCAAAAGAATATATGCCGTTGTTGCGCAGTGCTGACTGTAATTTAAATAACTTAAAAAAGGAAATATCTACATTTTTGAAACATGGAAAAATATTATTACAGTATACTACCAATACATATAACTTTTCAATATAATCTGCTTGCTGGATGGTGCCTTTGAAACCTGCGACAATATTATCATTGCTACATCGGAATTCTAAAATTAAACATGTCGCCATTTTCCACTCTACTTCCAGCCAGATCAACTACTATGAATAACCAAGTAAAGAATATTTAAAATAGTACATTATTGTAAATTATATTGGATGGATAGAGTGAAAGAAATGCTTTCCAGATCACGATTAGCGATACGTATTTTTGTTGCGCGTTAAAATTAATTTTTTTAATTAAATTAAAATGAAAATAGATTTCTATATATATAGTTGGTGCAACGTTAGGAGTTTGCTGTCAATCATGACGTCGAACATGCCACGTCATCTAGTGGGCGTGAACAACGCGCTGATTGGTCGATAGCCGCTCAGCAATACATAACACCATAAAGGTCCTTTCTACTAATGTTTGGGCAGTTTCCCCATAATGTTAATATAGAAATGTGATATAAATAAGTCAGAATAAGTAATATTAAATTATTTAAAAGGGAAAATAGATTTTGCACCAATACCGCCAAATTAAATAGCGAGTCTTCACGTCACGTACTCGCATGCTTACGTCAGTTCCTTGTATGTTTGGCATTACTTAAATATACTATAACATGTCAAAACTTTAATAAATATATGGAAAGCATTTCTTTAACCGTATTCATTTCCGATTTAAAATTTCTCAACCATTCTTCCACACGCACACCTTGACGAATTATTCTATATACGAATATAAATAAATATATATATATATAAAGTGATATATGGCAATGAACGGTATTATTCCTTGGTGAATCACTCGACTCTAGATTGGCTGATCTTTATATGATGGTAATATTAATCTCTCTTTTTCCGAATTATTGACCGTCTGCTGTGCAGACGGTTCGTATATATCACGCAGCGATTATCCTTCGCGAGGAGGATTTTTGTCAGACCTTAAAAATCTCGCTTTCTTTCATATTTCTGTTTATCAAACTAATGTAACTGAACATATATATTTATCTCTACCCAAGTGTTAGAAAAAACAAAAAACAAAAATCAACGGTGCTGCATTATTATTAATATATACACGTATTCCGTATTTAAAATGCGAAGAGTTGGAAATTAATTCCCCCTATACACATATATAAATATATACACCACAGTCTTAACTTATAGTCAGAATTTTTCAAACAATATCTGTATCTTGTTAAAATGTAATCCCAGGCAATTCACAGAAAATAATAGATAATAATGGCGATTTTTTTCCTCATTTTTTTCAAGAAGAGAATGACTGTGTATAAAATGGATTTGTTAAGATGTGATATTATGAACTGGATAATATAGGAATAGTTATGTAGGAGTTTGTTGAAGCTTCTACATTGTAGTTAATAGTTTATTAGAAGAGTGTACATCGAGTAAAGGTCAATCTGTTGAAATTTATGCTGGGTTTAAATGGAGATTTAGGGATGGCATAAAATCAAATGGTTGCTCTTTACTTGTTTTTTGGAGCTGGGGATTTGATGGAATCGACTACAAAACTACACTTTGACATTCCTGTGCTTCAGCCGTGACCTACTATTTTTGCTCAAATTTTACTCGAAATGCCTGTCGTCTTTCTGTGTGTCTAATAATACCAAAAAATACAATAAGCAATCAGCTCCTTATATTAATAATTTCTTATATTTCTTACACTTATTTTATATTCTGAAGTTCATGGAAGGATCCTGCTAATATTCAGCCAAAACAGAATTTTTAAAATACACTGAGGTATTTCCAAAATATTAGTTGAAGTATTTTGCAACTGTCTTAATGTAATTACTGAATACATTTTCGTTTACTTTATTTCTTTGCACTTTGTTGAAAAAGTGAAATAATTTGTGTGATAGTGCAGTTTGTTTGAATCTAGATTTATTTCATTGAAATTTATATAATGAAGTAAATTATGCTGCAAAAGTTCTGAAAACAAATGCTAACTTTGCATAATATTCTTAAGCCAAAAACGGAATTTTAAAATCCTGGAGTCAATCGCACATTATTCAGCTACATATTGCAGTTTAGTTCTTATTTTTATCATTTTTATCTAATTTATGCGGAATTTGTATATCAAATTTGCAAGCCATAACCAGAAGGAACTATTTGGACCAGTCCACTACTCAAAGGGGTCGCAATGTGATGTTCCTCGAATAGTGGACCGGTCCACTACGCAACGGGATGAACATGTGATGTTCGATTGATCCCCATCGAATAGTGGACTGGTCCGAAACGTTCACAACTTGCATAATTGGATAAAAATTTCGCATAAATCAAATAAAAATGGTAAAAATGTAAACTCAACGCCGAGATGTAGCCAATTAACATGCGATGTGAACTAGGAGCTTCGATTTTCGGTTTTACCTTAAGAATATCTTGTATTTGCTAGTTTTACAATTTTCTTTGTACGAAAGACTTGGAAATCCGTGTCACGCACTGGAAGATATTTCTTTTTGGAACCCACAATTTTTCGAAGACTGTTATCTCGAAAATGGTGAGATGGAAGTTGATAACTAGCCAAGTTATATGGAATTAGACAATCTTTCATTCTTATCCCGAAAGATTGCTCTCTCCGCAGATTTACCGGCTGGCGCGATATGGCGTAAAAATCGATTTTCACTACCAATTTTTTTTTCCTCCCCTTTTCTCGAACAACAAACCTTACTCAAAATTTTCTTTAGGTTATTTTATCTTCTTTCTCACCCCAGCAACAACAGAATAAACCTAGATATTCATTATTAACACTAGATTTATTCCTGAAAAAAAATCATAACATCTAATACCGATGCTGTTCTTGCCGAAAGATATGAAAACTAATTTCTTGAACAAAAAACCTTTTTTATCCCTAAGGCTATGCTATACTAAGCCTTCAACTTTGACATTTCCATTGCACCAATGCACATCTAAACTTAATTTGTGACGAATTTTAAAAAGTTTAGTCCAATCAGGTAATTAAGTTTTAATTCTGTGATTCAACACTATTTTAGGAAATGTAATTTTCGCGCTATAACTGCAGGATCCTTCTTTTAACTTCTTCATTAAAATCTAAAAAACCAATTGTCTTATTGCATTGCATTCATTGTCACGTGGGCCACTCACTCTAAGTATACTTATTTTTAGGCCAACTTTTACATTAGGAAATATTATTTCTAGCGGCGCCAGTGTCCAATGGTGGCGCTTTCTGCCCTTTCCGATATTAAACTGTCGTAATTGGTCAAAAAATCATTAGTTTATTTCAATTGTTTATTTTTAACTAACAATAAAGGCATTTCACCCAACAATATAGTAATTAAATACGTAACTGTTAGTAGCGCCCTACTGGTGGCCAATTGTTGCAACTGAAGTAACGTAACCCTACCCGCGCATCGCATTCGCTTGATATTTTAGATTTCACGGTTCTATGCTGAAGTACTTTTCTGAAAACGAACAGATAAATAGCTCAGGGCCTTCGCAGAAAGGCCCCAGAATGAAACAAATGCCAGAGTGGTCCACGTGGCAGTTTGCGGTATTGCGATATTATAACCGATTACGAGCGAATCAACTTTACGAAAAGGGAAGTTAATTTATAGTTTCAGGACAAGTGTGTACGTACATACTGCACTATGATATCATATACAGTTCTGTGTAGCATTTCCTGTAGAAGGTGTCCATTGTGAATTCGGTCCTGGTTTTTGTTTTTGGAGCACGGTGTCGCGAGCAGCACCGTGGAGGCACTTTCTCATAGCGGACACCGTGTATATTTCTGTATAGAGAAGATTTACTACGTTTTTTCCTCCTTCCCTCTATTTGTTGGTTTGTACAAATCCCATTGAAACAATTGGGCATAGTTGGTTATGTAGAATATTCAACAAATGTCTCGGTCAGCATACTCATTGTGTATAAATGACGACTTAACCGGTTGTACATGAGTGTCATATACATGCTTGCGTATCTGACATACGAAATAGTTCGGTGCATGTCCTTTAAAGTATCACTCGTCATAGTGTATATTATATCTGGAACGCTCAGGTTGTTCCAAATCTATTGTTTTCGCTATACTTAACGGAAAGTGGCCCGCCGCGGGAACTTTGCCGTCGCGGCTGCGCGTGCGCAACATGGATTAGATTCGAGGTTTGTGGATATGTTTAAATGTGGCCTCCCCAACGCCACCAACCCTCAGAAACTCGAGGTTCTATGTTCCATTGTCAAATAACATATTTCGGTATGTATGTAATAAAATGATATACCGCGTCACACGGGTGGCGTGCCGTAAACGGTCCTTATATTGTTTTATTCGGTATGCAGCGAAGGAAACTTAAAAGATCTGACCTCAGTTACACAGTGAAATCTGCCTACAATATATATCCAGCTATTTTTCCACTTTGTGTATACTGAAAACACGTTCAAAGTTGCACTGCGGAGTGGGAGGTAAAAAGGATGGGGTGAGACTTTTGTACCCAGGAAAGAGTATACAAATGATGTGACTGGGTGTTCATTATCACTTCTAGTTACTCCTAAACTAGTTGTAACTTTTTTTTCGTCGGTGAAAGGTTACTTATTCCCTCTTTCACCTAATCCCAGTGATGCAACCTTGAACGTGGTTTCAGTATAGGTTTTCGTCATAAGCAGCTTTCCATGGGATTCAGAAGAAATGCAGCCGATGACTACATACACACATTGTGACACTTTCTGAGTCATGTCATGATTAATAGTTTAATAGTATGCAAAATAATTAGTTTATTAGAATTAAATTATTATTCTGAAAAGAGGCAAGAATTTAAAATTATTTGTTGAATTGAAACTCTCAGCCATACCTTGCTACATTTAAACGTTATTCATAAACACAGAAGCTATACATGGGTAATTTAAATAGTAATTTAAAATATTGACAGCATTGTTTATGTTGTACATTAAAAAATTATCTGTAAAATAAACAATTTAAAAACAATTATGAAATTGAAAATTTACTATCACAATTGCTGGTATGTATGTATTCTGCTTTAATATGTAATCAATTTTTTGTCATAGACAGGTTTCTTCCACCTTAGACAGATTCCGCTGTAGTACATTCATCACCAAGGTAATATAGTATTTTTCCCTTTATAATTATTGCTGTGACCATATTATTAATTATTTATTCAATTTGTATTTTACAGGGTACAAGTATTATCAAGAGTATATGAAATTAGGTTAGAGTATGTCACTCCATAGGCTCCAGCTTAACAACGTTTGCCTGCCTGTAGCGCCATCTAGCGGCGTGTTGTGAAAGAACAATTCACAACATTTCGAATAAATTCGTCAGCACATGATCAGTGGCTTTAAAAAATATAATAAAAAAGCACAACAAACCTGAAGATTGGACACATACAGTGATACCTAGGTAATTCTTGTTAATGCAATACAGCCCAAGATAAAAATTACTGAAAAATAGTACAATTGAATTTTGAAATGCAAAGTTCTCATGAACGCTTGTGAATTTTTTACATCTGTTTGTTGCTGAATATTTTGCATAATATTCCCTAACACTTAACGGTATTCGTTTTTATTTAAGTATTTTGTGTTTTTCATATAAAAAGTTTTTGTGAAAATTTCAATACTTTTTTTCGTAATACAATTTTTTACAAAAATATCGTTGAACTCCATGCCAAATCGAATCCGTTAAGTGATAGACAACATTCCAAAGTCGGTTCCCATAAAATTTGGTTTATTTTATACGGTTAGTTCAGAAGTTATCTGATTTTGAATGAGGCTGACCCCTATTTTGAGTAGTAAAAACAGCGAATATCGCAATATATCGATATAAATCGATCGGCCTCGCCATGCTGAGGAAGAGCGGCGTTTATGCAGGAGACGAATTTGAGCTGCAGAGAGAAGCCTGATGGAGAGCCTGATGTACCGTAAGTGTATCGAACCGTATTTAAACCGTTTTCGCATGTATCGAACTGCGTATCGAATGGTATTGACTCCACTTTTTACAGGTATCGAAATGCATAGAACTGTATTGTTGCAGTTCTTGCATGTATCGAACGGTATCGTTGCAGTTCTTACATGTATCGAACTGTATTGTTGCAGTTCTTAACATGTATCGAACTGTCGTTGCAGTTCTTGTGTGTATCAAACTGTATCGTTGCAGTTCTTACGTGTATCGAACTGTATCGTTGCAGTTCTTACGTGTATCGAACTGTATCGTTGCAGTTCTT
>JAQIWR010001738.1:0-12817 GCA_034695945.1 Glomeris hexasticha
CATATTGCTATATCTTTTGAACAAATTATCGGAAAAATCTCAAAAAATTCAGTAATGTTCCTAATTATGTGTTTAATTAATTGGTGAAATCGTGTATCGCCGTGTCAGTTCACCTTTAACCTCTCTACCTTATGGTTAACCCCACAAAAACGACTTTATTAGTAATATCGAGAGAAGCCAGTGACCGTGCTGCTCTGGAAGGTCAGGAGCAAGCGTTGCACACCCCGTCAATCACGTGACAGCCTTTCATAGCCTTGTAATCCACCAGTAGCCTTGGTTGTACATATCTCCTTGGTACATAGTAACAATGCAGAAACTTAATTTATAGGGATTTTGCCATGAGTATTTCTTTCAAGATTGAAATCCAGTCAGGCATCAAGTATCAAATTCCAAGAGAATGCTGTATGCACATAACAATAATTAAAGAAGGATGGAACAACAGTTCAATTAAGCTAGACTGTTCAAAATTTGACAGGATTTCTTGCTAGCTAGAGACTACTAAAGGTAAATTATAAGTCGTCTATTAAGATTACTGCAGGCTGCTATTAAGATTTCAGATCATTTCCACTAAAATTGTTTATTTCAAATCGAAATTGTATATGATCCATGCAGTAGATAAAATAACATTAAGTGCATTCACACCTATCGCATACTGTATATCGGTATATTAATCTACTGTCGCTTATCACCAGAGTTGACACTCGAATCCTCCAGGGGTGTTCAGTGCAGTGCCAATTGTACATGTGTGACAGCACTTGTGTCTGCACTGAGCAGTGAGCACCACTCTGGTGGCAAGCACAGTATATATAACCAGTACTTTACGACTCTATTAGCAAAATGGACGAAGAATTGAACCAAGAAATGAAACCAGACTGTACATTTACACATGAAGTTCTGCCTGAAATCTTGGAGAAAAATAGGAAGGAAGTAAATGAGAATCCTGAGACATTAGAAGACGACATCATACAATTTCGAGATCTCATCCTGGGTTTGTTTCTTTAAAATATAGTTAGTATTGTCACTTACATTAATTAGCAAAAAACTGTGCAACTGATAATTTCAACTTTCAGAAGATACAACACTTTGTGCTAACTTGGAAAATGAATTTTTACTGAGATTTCTTCGAGCCAGAAAGTTTGACAAACAAAGAGCTCTGAAACTTATTCAGGATTATTACAAAATTAGACATAAACTCCATAACTTGTTCGAAAATGCTAAGCCATCATTATTACAACACATTTTTGAAACCAATTTCCAAACCATTTTGACTGAAAGAGATGACCTGGGGAGAAGAATTGCAATTATAAGAATTGGTGAGCATTTTTGAATTATCAAGTCTGTACAATAATATTGCGGTTATTGATTATACATATATATTTTACATTCAACAGCAAACTGGAACCCAGATCAAATACCACCAGCATTCCTTGCGCTTTCCGTAACAGTTATTCTTGAGAAAATAATTCAAGAGAAAGAAACACAGCTGTGTGGATTCTGTGCCATTGTTGATTGTAAAGATTTTACATTCTACCAAGCAAGGCACATTTCAGTATTCGATATTAAGGATGCTGTTGCAATGAATATGGTATACAAATATACTCAATTTGCTAGTAATAGAATTAAAAAACATATTATAAATGTATGACAAAAAAATAGTTGAACAGCTGAAGATACTCCATGTGATTTACTTTCATTATAGACCACTCAATTGACAAGGCTAAGTAAAACCTGTGTATAGTGGAAAATTTGACTAGGCCCATGAGAGTCCACCATAGACAAGTTTTACGTATTTTAACATATACCACTTTTTTGCAAATCTTCTGGGATTTATAATAAACACTTATATAAATATAAAACGCAAAACTGACATTTCGATCAGAAACTATTTCGTTAAATGGGGTTACACTGAGGCCGAACAAATAATTTATTGACAAATTGTATTTTTTAATAGAACAGCTTTCCTCAACGATTTAAGGCAATTCATATTGTGAATGCTGGTCCAGTTATGCGACCGATCTTGACAATTTTGAAAGCATTTTTAACCAAAAAACACCGAGATAGGGTAAACCCAATATTCATATTGACAAATGCAATACGATATTTCTGAAACACTTTTTAATTACCTGCATGAAACATAATGTATTGCAGTTCCACATTCATCATGGAAGTGATTACAGCAGCTTACACCAGCACATACCTGCAGCAATTCTCCCTGAGGAATACGGAGGACAACTGCCACTCATAGACAACACAATATTTTTCCAAAATTTATTAGACTCCGAAGAGTATTTTGAAAAGCAGATGACTTTTGGATTTGATTTGACCATGGAGTCATTAACATTGGCTCAATGAATTCTGCAACAAAAAATTTGGGCATATACAGAATCGGTCAAACTAA
This sequence comes from Glomeris hexasticha, assembly GCA_034695945.1. Taxonomy (NCBI): domain Eukaryota; kingdom Metazoa; phylum Arthropoda; class Diplopoda; order Glomerida; family Glomeridae; genus Glomeris; species Glomeris hexasticha. The sequence goes on from JAQIWR010001738.1 coordinate 2,399, forward strand.
AAAGTTTAGGGAAATACATATATATACAAAATTGTTACGAAACTACAACCACGTCTCAATTATTTATATTAGATGGGATTTCCCTGCCAGAGAGTAACAAGTTGGAGTTGGAAATTTAATTTGAAATAAAACACACATTCGAACGAAGTTTGCAATGAAATTCCCTTCAAAATGCGTCAGCACTAACACCTGTATTGTAGTCATACACAAATGTAATAAATAATTGTGGCAGTGCTAAATACGTAGCAGCTGTTCAACTGCCGTACACTGTACCTGCTGAATTACAACCGAACAGCATATATTTCGAAGTCGTACAATCCAAGCAAGACACAATGTACGTGTGTATATAAAATACTTGACTTCCAAACTGTATAGTACACTTTTTCAAATTGTGTACAAATTTGCAATTGTTGAAACTTGGCCATACATATAAAATGGAAATTAAGTTTTTTTTAAGTGCTCCAAAACTGTATATGCAGATAAAACAGCTAGCTAACAATCTAAATCTGGAATATAAAAGTATAAATCTCATTTCAGGAAGTGCATGATACATATAATATCCTACATAACATTGGCAAACTGATCACAAAATGTTTATGGTTATTATTTTTATAACTTTTCATGCTGTGAGCAAATTAACTTACAATTGCTAACCATTTGCCATGTACATATGCAATACAGAAAAATCCGATTCAAAACATTAATATATTGTTGCAAACAAATTTTTATCATTATTTTATTTGCATGGATTACCAATTAAAAGAATTATTATTTATAATAAGCACTCGATTGTTGGAAATTTCCATTGTGTGCAATTAAATAATAACCCAAAATAAGAGCATTCATGTTGCATGTAAGTCGATATAATCAATACATTATTTGCAAAACAACAATTAAATGTGAACTATAACAACTATTTTAAAATTATTAGGAAAGTAGGAGAAACATCGGATCATGAACTTCTTCCTGATATCTTGGTCAGAAATATGAATGAAGTAAATGAAAATCCTGAGACGTTAGAAGAGGACATAAAGAAATTTCGGATTCTAATTTTAGGTTGGATTAGTAGTTTAAATATATCAATTTAAGAGTCTGATAATTATGACACTTAACTTATGAGTAAATGTGCAACTGATACTTGCATATTTCAGAGGATAAAGAACTTCATGCCAAACTGGACGATGAATTTCTACTGACATTTCTTCGAGCCAGAAAGTTTGACAAACAAAGGGCTCTGACACTCATTCAGGATTATTACAAAATTAGATATAAACACCAAAATCTGTTCCAAAATGCAAAGCCGACATTATTAAGACATGCTTTTGAACATAACCTCATAACCTTTTTGCCTCATAGAGATCATTTAGGACGAAGAATTGGGATTTGTAAAACAGGTAAGCATACGTACTGTACAAGGAATTATTGAAATCCCAATACAGCTTTGGTTGATTTATGCATGTCTGCTTCATTTAATAGCAAACTGGGACCCAGCGCTTGTGAAAACAGAACATTTTATACTTGCCATCTCGATTGCCCTCGAAAAAATCCTTCAAGAGAAAGAAACACAATTGTGTGGAGTGTGTGCAATTATGGATGCAAAGGATTTCACATTCTATCAAGCAAGGCACATATCAATAACCGATATTAGGAATTCAACTGCTATGAACTTGGTATATGTAGTTGGAAATATAATGACAATTACCATCATGTCAAGCATATTAATTACATTGAGATCCTATCATTCCAATCAATATACATATTTTGACTTTCTTTGATTCTCATAATAAGTACTAATTTAACCAACTGAAAATTTTAACAGAGTAAATTTCCTCAAAGAATGAAGGAATTGCATGTTTTGAATGAAAGTCCACTTATTCGAAAGCTGCTGATGATTTTTACAACATTTGTATCTACAAAAATCCTAGATAGGGTACGCAAACTCAAAATTAAGATTTCCGTAACATCCAACTTACATTTGTTCCTCATACATTGGGGATACTGTATTGCAGTTATACCTTCATGGAAATGAACAGCAGCTTACACAAGCACATACCTGCTGCCTATCTCCCTGAGGAATATGGAGGATCACAACCGCCAATAGACAATACATCATTTTACAAAGGTTTATTGGACTCGGAAGAATATTTTGAAGAGCAATTGACTTTTGGATATGGGAAAAAATAAGAATAGACTTCGAAAAACGATACAACTGTAATTTGACTGTTTTGTATACAGAAATTGTCTTGCTGTTGTAATGCATGCATTTTACCGAACAGCATCTAGTCTGCCTGCATCACTCGGAAAACTTGGAAATTGTGACTGGTGTCCACTACTGGGGTGTGTTCTGAAGCAAGCTGGACCACGTACTGATGGGGCTTGGCGAGGCGAAAGTTAATTATAATGTCTAATAGAGCAACTGTTATATGCATATTACTCTTGATATTACCAATACTGACAATGCAATTACATACCAGATGGCAATATCTACATATTAGTATGAATTATGTATTATCTATTACATTTAAGTTTCAATTTACATTCTACATCAAAAGTTAGCCTGCAAATTGGATATACGTATGTCATTTAATTATGATGATAATTTAGAAGCAATAAAGATCGATATTATATAGTGAACAGTTTTTGTTTCATGAATGTTAGACAGGATGCTTGCCAAAGAATGAAAAAGTTAAGACAGAAGTTAATCACACTTCAGCCTGTGGTGGTTGTTTTGAAATTTAATTATGAGATCCAATTGTAAACTACTGAAAAAACAAAACAAGTCTGCACAAAATGACCTAATTTGATAAGCTGCATGTTGTATAGCAGAGTTTATTTGGTTGAAATATCGAGTACACATGCGCAGCTGCTGTTTGTACTTGTAACTATTGAATTTGAGTTGAACAGAATATTTAGAAGAGGTATAATGAAGTATGACAGTACGCGTATAACAAAATTTATTAATAACATCTATAACACTGTATCATTATACAGTAAACATTAATTACATGAAAACTGCATATGCTGTTCTGGAAAGTTTATGGCCATATCAGGAACAAGGATCAGGAAGCATCACAATTGTTTTGTTGTTGTAAATGGGAGACCTTGATTTCAAACAAACATTTTTCAAACAAGTCAACATTTGGTTCAACATTTGGTGCAACATGTTTCGAACCAACATAGGGCCCATATTCAGGCAAACACACATTTTATAAGAAAAGAGACAGAAGTATATACACCATGGTGTATACTTCTGCAGGTTGTAAGTCGCTGTTGTCAAAAAACATTTCTTGCAAAACAGTTCCGGTTAACTAATTTACATTTAATTTGTGATTTGTCTTCTAAAATCATATTGTACTGATGGATACACTTTGTTTTCAAAAGAATATCACGTTTAGATTTTTTTAAATTTTGACTTTAGTGCCCAAGCTGAAAATTGTTGCATGTTGTTTGCCTGTAATTTATGTCATGTGGTATTTTTTCATTTAAATCAAAGAAGGGCCAAGTTGAAACCATTCTCCATTTTTTCAATTAATATCCAATTATAAACATTTTCCCATTTAAAATCGATAACACGTAAACTAATTGTCAGATTGCATTTGCGTTGCCATTTTTGAAACTTTAAACTCGCAATAAACGCCCAAATAATCTGAGGCTTTGCAAAAGTTCATATTTTACATGTGTTTATGCGTATAAAAATATGAATAAATTTTGAGATGGTGTGGTGTGTGGTGAACTCTGGTAGAGTTTACATGGAATGACCCAGCTCTAAATACCAATTTAAATAACAACAGTATCATTTTTCCAAAGTTTATTATACTCCGATGAATATTTTGAAGACCTATATGGACTTTTGGATATGTGCGCAGATTCTCATAACAAATCCGATTAGATTTATAAACCTTAACCTTCAAAGATTAGATTTTGCTGCAGACACGCGTGCAGGCAACAAAAATGTCACTTTGTTCCACTATTCTAGAAAACTCTGAAATAAATAGCAATAATCAATCACATGTGCTGTGCTGTTAAACATGGTTTTCCTTGACATCACTTGTTCTATATGAAATATATCCCACGCAAGATTTTATATATGTATATTAGTTTGCAGAGCATATCACAGCATTAGTGTTCATATCACGTGCTCCATCAGCAGCCATCTTGAATATTTTAACACTAATTTTAAAAAGAAGCAGCTGACATCATTTCCTTTTCGAAACCATTTGGTAATGACTATAGATAAAAAACGAAGATGTAATTGATATTTGCTGCTGCATGCAACCTTTGAAGCTTCTGCAACGTTTGGACATCGTGTTGTACTAGAAAGTAGGTTACATAAAAACCCTAAAATTTCTCCATGTTTTTACAGATAACTAACGTTAGATTGTGATAGCTTTTGGAATCAACAACCGGTCTTGGGAACCTCAATCTTTCAGCAAGAGTACATTGCAAAACTGGTTTTCAAACTAACTGAAAGTTTGCCTTGCGAACAACGAATGTTGCTCTGTACAAGGTGTACAAATAGTGAAAATGTAAGTGTATCTTTTAAAAAATATAACTTATCTTATCATTGTTAATTAAATTATATCAAAGTAAAATATGTATTATAGTGCGCGAGTCGGGTTCGTTACATATTCTAATAACTTTGTCAAAAACAGTATGGATGGAAACATGGTGGGATTTAGCAACTTGTGAACGTTCGGAAATGGCTGTTGAGAATTGAATGTTTTTAATATGCAATAGAGAAATGCTGGAGAATATTTATAATTGTTTAATATTACTTGTATATATCGTGCATTTACTTCTTGTTTAATTTAGCTGGTGCACGAATTCTGCACTCACAATAACAGCATAAAGCACATACAGTATAAAATACGTTGCTGCAGCTGTGTGTCATAGTTTTCCCTCCACTGCAGGTGATTGACGTATTGCTCTGAAACCAACATTCAGGTAACTCGTCATCTTTCTAACATATATACCATACATAATTAATCCACGTTTCACGTGAATTTAAACCTTTAAGCAGATTTGAACCCATGAAACATCCTTAACACCTGCATGACAAAATTAACTTTAACAATCTTGAACGCACCTTGTATTTGAATGACAGTATAACACCCACATTCTTATTTTTCCACTTGATGATTATACAAAAATACAAATATACTATTGACTACAGATATACAAGTCAAATTGAGAACATATACTGCATAAGAAATAATAATTAATGCATTCTATTTATAGGAATATGGGGGACAAAATAAACATTGATTTTGGAACTAGTGCAACAGCAACTCGTGATGTTCTTCCAGAAATCTTAGCTGAAGCCAGAAAAGAAATCAATGAAAATTCAGCAACGGTAAAGGAAGACATCAAAGCATTTCGAAAACTCGTTTTAGGTTTGTCATTTATAAAATATACTGTTATCAGCAGTAGTTATTTCTGAATTAATACCTAAATAAATTGTGTAACTGGCAATAAATATATTTCAGAGGATGAAGAACTTGATGCGAAACTGGATGATGAATTTCTCTTGAGATTTCTTCGAGCCAGAAAGTTTAACCAGCAACGAGCTTTAACACTGCTCCAGGATTACTACAGACAAAGACACAATCAACCAGAACTATTCAAGAATTTTAAACCACAATCGTTAGCCTATCTTTTTGAGGACAACATGCAAGCAGCTTTGATAAACAGAGACCACCTGGGAAGACGCATTGGGGTTTGCAGAATAAGTAAATACAGCACTGCAATATAAATTACAAAACAAAAATGACTGATTCATATGTTTTCTGTAGCGAAATGGGACCCAGCCAAATGCAAAATTGAGCTTTTGACTTTATCTTTCTTGATGTGCATGGAGAAACTGATTCGAGAGGAGGAAACCCAGCTATGTGGATTTTGCGGCATTTTAGATGCCAGAGAATTTTCTTTATACCAAGCAAGACAAATATCAGTATTCGACATCAAAAATGCAATGAATCTTTTGCAGGTATTTGTCATTTTAATGAGAAAATCTTTCGAAATGCAGCATATCTCTCAGTGATATCTCTCAAGTGTGATATGATATTAAAGGTTAGATAAGAATTGCCATGGTCATTGTTTCCGCGTAATTATCACAGCAAATGAATAGACAACTTTCTCTTCAAACTTTAAATTTAATTCATTCATAAACTAACTGGTATTTTTGAATAACACAATTCCTATTTCTGACTAATAACATTGTGCAAATACTATTTTTCAATTCAATATTTACATTTTTAACAGAGATGCTTCCCTGCACGAATGAAAGCATTGCACATAATCAACGAAGGTCCAATCTGGAGAGCAATTATAGCGATTGTTAAAACAGTTTTAAGTAAAAAGTTAGCGAATCGGGTAAGTAATTGGAAAATTTAATTATAAATGTGCTTGCTATAGCAGCTGTAGCATCTCTGAATATATATTACAGATTCATATCCATGGGAAAGATTTAAGCAGTTTACACAAGCACATACATACAGATATTCTGCCATCGGATTTTGGAGGTGCACTGCCACCATTGGACAGCAAAGACTATTACAACAGCATATTGGATTCAGCAGATTATTTTGCTGGCCTGCTTAGTTATGGATATGGCAATCAATCCAGAAATTCACTAACTTAACAACAAAACCGTTATGTAATTAATTGTTCGTATATACCACGTAATTTATACGTTCACAATGCAATGTACCTTGATATGCACTCAGGTTTTGGAAGTGTCAAATTATGACTTTTATGCTATTTATATATCAATATTGATAATTGGTTAATTATGTTTGAGTTCGTAAAAAAAATATGCAAACCATAACAGTGTGAGGAGTGCGAAAACGGACTTTAAAGTATAGTATATCTTTTGAATGAATGTAAAACGTATGGTAATTTGCACAAAAATTTTACAAAGATGTATACAACTGCAGGATTATTATTTGTAAGCAGAGCCCAAAATTTGTATATCTGGTACAGTCTCAATAAATGAAGGTCAGTTTGTAATACAATGAAAATGACCAAGAATATAAACTGTGATTTCATTTGTGCTTATCACTTCAGCAAAACTAACTCAAGGAAAAATGCAATGAGGTGTATTTTTAAAAACCGAGTTTGTGATAACAAAATTAACCAAGTTTCCGTGCAGAATTAAAAATTATAAACAACATTTTCTGAAGGTTGCATGTCTTCCTTCGAATTCACTACGTTAAATAATTTCACACAGTTAGAATTATTTGACAGACCAAACGTGGATATACAGTTCTATTGTGGCCTCAAAGGGTTTTGTCTTGTTAGGATTTACTGAATTAAAAACTGAAATTATATTTATTTTTAATCACAAATCCCAGTCCAACAATAAACATTACATAGGCACTTATATTGTTATAATGCAAACGTGCAAAGGAAGTAGTCAATTAGCAAATTATACACCACAAATTTATGCTGCAACTGCAAATTCAGTAAACGGATTTAACAGATAAATTCTAAGAATTATATGATTATAAAAAGTTTTTCGACAATATTAAAGCTCACATTATAATTTATGGGGCTTTTTATGCATATTGCATAAGTCAAATACATTGTTACAAATTAATAGGTTACAATTAACACAATACCTAGTGTGGCAAAAAGAATACAAAAAAAAGTAAAGGAAATTGATCCCAATGATAAGTATTTTTGTGTGGAAACACATGGTTGTTTTTAGCATTTTCAAAATGCAGAACTTTTCTAGTGGCTCGACTTTTGTCAGACATTGTATATTGTATAGAAAAACAGCTGATTCACTGAAGCACAGTTGTCAGACTGTATTGTAATGCTTCTTCTCTAGGACAATAATGTCTGCCTCATTCCATTGTTCCACTGAACAAATTGATTAAATAAGTAGATCGTATATGGATAACATTATCTCATCTCATGCAGAAAGAATTAAAACGAAGGACACTGTAATTTTCAAGAAAAAACGTCCAAATTTCACACTACATGCGGTGTTCCATACATTCAAAAAGCAATTAAACAATATGAGATTTCGAATAAAATGGTCGAAATTGCGAAAAAACAATTCACAAACATTGGGATTTAACTCGGCATCAGTGGTTGGTAAGTCTCAATACAAAGTTTTCCTAACCTTATGATTTTCATAAGATTAATATGTAACATATGAAAACTGAAATAGCACATAATTTTTAAATTTTATTCCAGATAATGAAAATATGAAATGACTGCAATAAGCTACTTCCATATTTGACTTGGGCAATATCTGTCAATATTTTTTATATATTTAGCTTAAAATTGCACATAAGTATATTAAATACTATATTCTCCAATATGGAAGAACTAAACGAATGGATTACCATAAATTTTCCTACTAAAACAGTCGACCCACAAATACTAGCTGAAAATTTAAAACAAATCAACGAAAACCCAAGAACAGCCAAGAAGGACATTGAAGAATTCCGACAGCAGATATTAAGTCCATATTAATTTCATAAGAATACAGCTTACCTACATTTCAAACATGTTGTTTATATAAAAAAATTACATTTCAGAAGAGGAAGAACTTAATGCTCAACTTGATGATGAGTTTTTGCTGCGCTTTCTTCGTGTCAGAAAGTTTGACCAGAAGAGGGCTTTGGCTCTTTTAAAGGATTATTACAAGCAGAGATACAAGCATAAAGAACTATTCAAACTTATGAAACCTTCTCTACTACTGCATTGTTATGAAGACAATTTTCAAGTTCCTCTTGTTGATCGTGATCATCTAGGAAGACGTGTTGGAGTATACCGAATAGGTAGGTAGGAAGGATGTATTGTGTTGATATTATTTGCTATCATAGCTATATATATATATGTAAGAAATTATTCTGTTGTAGCAAAATGGGATCCAGATAAGTTCAACGTGAGCACTATGATAATTTCCATACTGACTGGAATGGAGAAAGCAATTGATGAGCCAGAAACCCAAGTTTGTGGAACAATGTGCATCCTGGATGCCAAAGATTTCACATTCTACCAAGCAAAGCATATATCAATAACGGATATCAAAAATGCAGTCAACCTTATTCAGGTTAGTAACACTATTTGCTACAATATCTTAATTGCCTAACAAATACATACTGTTATTTTTTTAACGTTCCCAGAAACATTTTCCCACACGTCTGAAAGCAGTTCACATTGTTAACGTTGGGCCCATTAGTAGAGGAATAATAAAAACAGCAAAGCTTTTCCTCAATGAGAAGATGAAAAATAGGGTAATTATAGTTTAATGATGAAAACTGTTATAAAAAACAGCCACATAATTTAACTAATTTGCATTATTTTCTTTCACCAACGCCTTACAATTTACAGATTCATGTACATGGAAATGATTTCAGCACTTTACATGAATTTATAGACCCTAGTATTCTGCCGAAAGACTTTGGAGGTCAAAAAGAGCTAGTAGACTACACTCAATTTTACCAGATGCTAATGGATTCAGAAGAATATTTCGCCAAACTTCTCAGTTTTGGATATTGCAAAAAATCCTAAAGCGATTATAATAGTACCTGTAATTGACTTATTATGATGACAGAACATTTTTGAAATCTCCGTCAAGTCTCTTATATGCGGGTTCGACTGTATTCATGTACAGATTTAAGCTAATAGATTTAAAGGTTCAGGGTTTAATTAACACAAATAAAGTTTTCAAACAAAGGCAGGCATTGACATACATATGTATCTTTGTTGGTGTATTTCATAATAAATGTTATACGTACAAATTTGGGGCAAATGCTAATCAAGAAATGGGTCTGTGAAAAACATGGTGATTAGCAGCAAATAATAATTTTAAGTTGACTTGGATATAAATATTAATTAGGGAAAATAAATACGAAAATTGCATTTTTAAATTAGGGATTATATAAACCTATATATACAGGGTGGTCCTAAAGTGTTGCCTGTTACCTGCAACAATTACAGTTGCACGATTATCATTGTAAGTATGAAACAATTCGATGGCTGCCCTGCAATGCACACATAGCTGAAACGGTGGCGCTCCGTACATGGTTGTGCTTGTGCTTAGCCAAAACAGGCATCGAACACGCTTTCCTGACTAACCAGATGATGCTCTACAACTTTCCAATTGAAACTAGGGTTGTCAAATGCGCGGTTTCGGAGAAATAATTCAATTGACCTTGAAAATGATACTCAAGGTCATTCCCGGCATGCCTTAGCGATCGGCCCACCTCTTCTGAATGTTTTCATATATGGGCATATAACACGTATCTGCTACCAATTTTCAGTTAATTATTTCTCAACAGGCAACACTTTAGGACCACCCTGTATACACCTACATATATACAACTACAGTCGAACTCGGTTATAACGACATCGGATAAAGCGTCAACTCGGCTATAGCGTCATATTTTGTGCAGTCCCGTT
>JAQIWR010001739.1:0-12815 GCA_034695945.1 Glomeris hexasticha
ATCTCTCCCATGTTAAATTTTCGGCGACGGAACAAAATCTTCGCAGCGCCTTCTATCGGGAGCAGGAGGCGAAACGTGCGCCGCCCTTCTTCATAGGAAATGCGGGGTAGTGCCTAGTCCTGGTAAAGTATGTTGTGTCCTTGGTGGTATCATGCACTAAGTTCAGATTTCAAATAATTATTTGACGTATGCATATGCATGTTTGATTTATAAAAACAACATTAAAAATAATGTTTGCATGGGGAAGGGCTATATAATCACTTAATTTGGCAAGAGAGGGATGTTGATGTAAATAAGTTGCATATACAGAGAGAAAGAAAAGTCTACATTGTCAATAAACACCTATCATGAAAATGGTGGGAGACAGAATTTGTATTGCTTATGTGGAAGTAAATAGGGGCTATCAGAATAGCATATTGCAAGTGACCTTGAACGCCGCCTTCAAGGTCGTTGAATTTGCATATTTTATATCATTGCAGTTAGAGCCCTATAGTACCAATTTGGAAGCTGTACGGCATCATAAAATTAGTCTAATAGAACAACTTGCATATTTATGTAGAATTCATGCATATTTAATTCACAACTAAGCAATAACAATTATTTCTACCATCATTTTCACTATATTTATACCATAAAAGTAGGCTTTCTTTCACCCTGTGTATAGTCTTTTTTACACTATCTTATGCTTTAGCACAATAAAATTAGATTCGGAATTGTCCTATCCCTGTAAGCACCTCTCACTGCCAATATGGCGGCCAAAGTGAGGAAAATGGCTGCCAAAGTGAGGCAAAAGCTGGAATCTGGTTGGCAGAAAGCCAGTTTTCTCACATAATGACGTCATCTCAAAAATTGTTTCAGCCAATGGTGGCTTACGTGGGATAGGTCCATTCTGGTTTGAAATGGGAAAAAACCAGAATAACAAGATTACTAGTATAAGGGTTCAGATTTGTTAAACTTAAACACCTGCAACTAATTTGAACACTTGCTTCTGTGGTGCACTCCATCCATCCCCTCTTGCCCAATTAAGTGATTAGCTGCAATAGTAAGTGCGATTAATGCATTAACCAATTTACATTCAGCGATAACTGAATTTAAAATTGGTGCTGACAGGAACTATTCAACAAAAGTATCCACTTACTTAGTCTCACTAATTGACAAATAAACAACCCACATCTTATGCCATTTACAGATTCAGTGAGACTTGTGTTTGTCGAGCACTGAAGGGTTCGAAAAAAATGTGATCAATTTAACAGGTGCAATGTCAAGTTAAAAAAAACACCAATTTGTGATAATTTTGGCAGCCAATATGAAGTCTGTATTGGCCGATGGCGTCAGGAATTGCAAATAAATTCTTGTCTCAGGCTCGGACCTTATCTTTCTTAGCATTGCTTCAAATAACAAGACAGGAAATGGTTAAGAGAAAACTTTTTATAGGTACATGGCAGCTAGCATACTATAATAAATATTCAAGGTACACAGGTAGTCAGATTTAAGAGGGTAACCATCAGGTAAATCCCATAAGGACTTTTAGGTTCCATGAAAAAACGGTCAACTTGGTCAGGTTGTCATCATGTGTGGGCAATAGACTTGTACATAAAGTGACATTTCATGAATAATATTGCACATGTTATCTATCACATATCACGTACAGCAAGCATTTTATAAAAACAGTTATTTCAGTTTTGAGCTGTTAATATACTTTAATTATCAACCATTTTCAAAAAAAAAATAGTATTTAATACACTAAAATAAAGCATGAATATAAAACCCTAGCGTCATTTATTTCCAGGGTCAAATTGACCTGTTACAGTAGCACCGCCTTCTTCCAATATGGAGGCCTTAGTTGGGATAAAGCTGCAATCTAATTGGTAGAAAACAAGTTTTCCCACTTGATCCCAACTAAGGACGCCATTTTTAATCGTTATTACAGCCAATGACGGCTTACTGAAATAGCAATTAAGAGGTGGTCAAAATATCCCTGACGTCAGACTGTACCTGGAGTCAAACTGTCACGGACCCTTTATTTAGGTGACAGAAAAATGAATAAATGTAAGATGCAGTAATGCAATATAACTTGAATTTTTTATGTGAAATCCAATTTTGAAGTTCTCAATTATATATTACCATTTTAGCGAAACTGAAAATTCGATAACAATTAAGGCGAGACTAGGCGGACGTGGCGGTTTGCTGTCTAGGTCGAGAGTATTTTCCGTTCCTAAACATGGTGTTCGTAAATTATGCACCGTTCAAGGACAGATAGCGTAATAAACATCAATAAATTAGACACAATAGATCAAAAGACGCTCTTTTATTCGAGCTATAGCTTGTTTCTTTGCGTTTCACAGAAACTTTAAAAAAAATTACGAATAATTACAATTTCAGCTGTAGTACGCTTGAGTATGTGAAATATCTAGACTACTTAATCGAAATCTCTAGGTATGTGAATTTTCTACATGTTATTCCGCAGAAAAATGCGTCGCCGGAATTTTGATATCTTTAATAGTTTTTAAGTTACGAGTGAAAAACCCGTTTCCCAAATTATCAACAAAATGCTTTTTCACTCGTAACTTAAAAACTATCAAAAATATCAAAATACCGGCGACGCATTTTTATGCGGAATAACATGTAGAAAATTAACATACCTAGAGACTTCGATTAAATAGTCTAGATATTTCACATACTCAAGCGTACATCCGCTGAAATTGCAATCATTCGTAATTTTGTGTAAAGTTTCTATGAAACGCAAAGAAACAAGCTATAGCTCGAATAAAAGAGCGTCTTTTGCTCTATTATGTCTGATTTATTGATGTTTATTACGCTATCTGTCTTTGAACCGTGCATAATTTACGAGCACCATGTCTAGGAACAGAAAATACTCTCGATCTAGACAGCAAACCGCCTCGTCCGCGACATCAACAACAAAACATACCTGAAGCGCTATCAACGAACACCGTATCATGAGATCGTCAGATGTGTTTACAGCCACCTGAAGTATATCGAGGACTTTGCCAAGGTGCCCGAGATCCACCGGTTGCTGTTGCATCAGCAGCGACCCGAGCGTCGTGTGCAGAAGATCGCAGCTCATCTGGTGACAGCACATGCTGCCAACGTGAAGCAGTAAACTGCGGATAACTTCCTTCAGCTTCACGCGTTCTCCTCCTTCGACGGTCGTTTCGAGGACACCGAGCCTCTGCGATATGTACACCGTCGCGTGATGGCCGGGGTTGTAGTACTGATCCACCCATTCGTTTGTGCAAGTCCAGATCATGTTATTTAAAGCATCGTAGCAGATCCCTGCATCGCAAACGTCGCGTTCTCAACATTTACCCATTTAACGTACAAATGGCCATCGACTGAACCACCCACCCATTCCTGGAAGTGACGCTCCTCTCATCAAACCGCACATTGGGGCATCGATGAGATCGTTTCGAGTTACAAACAGACCATCCTTCACGCTGAAGCACAGGTTCGTAGCGAGAGCTGAGGAAAACATCCAAAAGATTTAGCGTCAACACCCGATTGACAACTGGCGCAACTTCGATGACATCACGCTGTACATCACTTACACCGCAAACTGGTGAGACTAGAACCACTTCCAAACAGAGATCTCGTCGTAGCGTTGCTCGCGTTGCCGGTTGGCGCGACGAGTATTACGACGTAGTTCCCGCAAGTGTATATCGGCGCACGGAGCAACGTCTTCAACGGAAGACCGCAGCTAGTGCTGGTAGCTACGTTGACGATTAACCGGCAATTACAATTAGACAAATACACTATTTGCAACAACGAAGTCATAAAAAAAAAACCTAAACGTACGACTAGTTTCCTGAGTGGAACCGCCGCCGTATACTGTGCTGTTCCCGGTAAGGGCTACAAGGGTTGCTGTGGCGGTTTGCCGGTAACTTCTCAACCTTGCCAGCAGGTTTTCATTGAGCGACTTGCCGGTTGCGTCGTCTTTACGCTGCAGCAGTAACCGGTTCTGGGCAGCGGAAACTTTGGTACCATCCTGCGATACGGCGAAAACATCCAGGAAGATTGGCTGCCCCTTGGATTGCTTCTCTCCGATCGTCCCTGGGCACCACATCCAGTAGATGAACCACCCGTCACTGCAAAACTGGATGGTTGTTATCGTGCCTTCGGGGACACCGCGTTCGGGAAGTGACACCGTGTCTTCAGGCTTGATTCGGAACAAAACGTGTCAAGGAATAAGTGGATCCTTGTTACACTAAATTCCCTCAAAAGCCGCAAAATGCACTTACCATCAACGTGCACAGGTTGAGTGCGATGGCCAGGTTAACCGTCTTCTTGCCGCCGTCGAACTCGTGCGGCCTGAACAACAACTTCCCGTCAATCATCGCTACGCGACCGGGGCCAATATTGTCATTCTTCACGTAAACGAATCCCCTGATTGTAACACCACCACATCCGTTAGTTCTCTAAACTCGACTTCAGATACAACTACAATGACACTGTACCTCATCGTGCCGTGCAACCCAGAACCGATCTTAGCGATGCCGTAACCGGACGAGTTGGTCGTGTACAGAAACTTGCCGTCGCACGCCAAGCTTCTACCTAAATCCAATTCTGAAACAAACAACCACAACGGTGTAGAAACCACTGCAGCCAGATAACATACCAGATGCTACTACTGTACCTTTCTCTTTCTCAACATTGGCTTCCTTCTTCGTCGCTGGAGCGAGCAGATCCTCAAAACCCCAGCAAACCACGTGTTTGCTTCCGAGGATCGAGGAAGGACATCCCACACCTCCCTCGAGCTCCAGTAACTTAGACAGAATATCCCCAACCGGTAGCTGCATTCCTCGCGCCATTTTTAAATTTTGCAGCAAATGTACCGTGTGGATAAATGATTTCATGGAACCCCTGCGAGCCAAATAAACATAGTGTGAATATATTCGCAGCTGTGAAACACGAATTTTGAAATGCAGTGCACCTTGCGCAAGCCAGCGCTACCAACGCGGCGGCGGCGGACTCCGTCTCGGACACGGACGTCTGCTCGCTTTCCACGAGCCACGAGGAAAGCAGCGATTCGAGGCCATTGAGGCAATCGACCGGCTCTTTACCCAACGACAGTGGAGGACACTCTTTTAGACACTGCAGCAGAAGCTGAGTGGTGGCCGCGCAAAGGCCGCGGTCCACGCGGCTCTGCGACTGAAGTAGCGGGAACACGAGAAGCAGCCCGACCCTGGAGGCGAAAGACGTTTGTTCCCCTTGTTGCCATAAACCTTGCTTCTTCAGAAGAGCTATCGTTTCCTCCTGAGTGCAGCTGTCCCTCGACTTCTGTTCCAGAGCGGCTTGCCTCTGCGCGGACCACAAACCGCGCAGCGCATTCAATCTGAAACACAGATTTTTATCACAATGTCACACAATAAGACACTGCCAATACTTTATTAAAATCTCTTTTTATTGACAAGTGGAGGGGTTTATTTTCCAGATCAACCTCAAAATGTGTAACTTCCTTACACTTTAAGAAACAAATTCTGAAACATAAAGAGGTACTATATAAATTTTGCAATTAATGTTTGCAATTAAAAGACAATTATGTAACCCTACTATTATATTGTTATTTATTACTTGTATGTGATATTTTAATTTGTGTTTGTTTAAATTACCTATATTGTAAAAGTCTTGTGTAGGCGTTATTTTGAGTGCTGCACAATTCCAGAATTTTGTCACTCAATTCTTGGGGGTTTTTGGAATCGAAAGAGACGACATCTTGGTCCGTGTCCGACGAGTTGTTGCCGTCAGTGCAGGGAAGTTCAACCAGATCCGTCACTCTTATCAGACCGTCGTGAAGCATGAGAGATTCTTCGGTGATGGACAGCCATTGCGCACCGTCGATGCAGCCGCTGTTCAACATCGTCGCCATATTCTTCTACAACAAGATCAATAACAAATTCGACAAAACACGCACAATATCAGAAAATTGATACACACGATGAAATCGGCAACATAAGTGTTATATATTCGTGTAATATTGTTAAATTGTCCTTGCTTACTGGAGTCTTTCACATTTTTCTCATCACAGAAACAGCCGATGGAGTCAAAACATTCGATCTCCACGAAGGGCGACCCCACTCAATCGAATTCAACTAAGGCGCTTCAACTAAAAGACAGTTTGTCGTACTTGCGCTGTGCACGTATCCTATTCACCTTGCCAGCACACGCGCGCGGGTAGTTATAAAAACCTTGATCAGCTTGCGCTTTATACAGACGGCACGGCTCGCTGCTCGGCTCCGTACCTCGCGTGCCTGCCAATACAACCAATCGCGATTGACGATGCCGCGATCGGATTATTATTCCTGAAAATATATGATAATGGAAAACGACGATGTGGACGTTTTGCAGGTGCTGGATGGCGCTCAATTAGTTCGATTTTCGCCATCTTGCAGGCAACTAATTTCTGCCGCCAGTTTACGTCAATCGGAAGCCGTGCTAGGCCTTTATTTCCACGGCCCTTCGGCTACCGATGCGACGACGGCTTTGCAGACATTTTACGAACGGTTGAAACGGTGCGAACCAACACAGACGTTCGAAATCATTTCTATTGGAGCAGACGACGGCGACGCTCTGACCTTGACGGAAAATAATCCGTGGCTTTCTCTCGTCGATCGCGACCGGAAGGTATTATAACTCCTTAATTATACGAATATACTAAAAAATAAACAAGTTCAACATTAGTATTTACTTTAAATCGTGCTGTACGATCTAATCAATGAGCACCTTTGAGGCCCTTTCGAATAATACCTGGCGAGAGGAGAGTTTCGAACGCGCCGCTTTTGCTACGAGCACCTGGCATGTGGAGAGTTTCGAACGCGCCACGAATTCATTGTTTTTTCGAAGGGCACCTGGCGTGTGGAGGGTTTCGAACGTTGCTTTTTAATAATTCCGCTCGCAGGGCATGCGCGCGGAGAGTACATTGCTTTTCGAACGTTTTCAAAAATATCTTCTGATTTTGAAAGAAAATCGAAAGTACCATATTTAAAATAGAGCACTAATTTAAAACATTATGCAAACTTCTAAACTACAATAAAGTTCAATTCAAATTAGGTGTATCAAGTTCCGTTCATATAATAATGGTTTGTTTGAATGGATATGCCTTTTTTAAAATTTTGGAACATTATATAAACGGTTACAATTTCCGTATTTTTAGCGATGGTTTTTAGTGAAAGGATCGAGTGGCTTGGGTTGGGTACACAGTGAGTGATGTCTTTCTTTGCCCAAAATGGAGGGGACAAGGGTAATTTCGCGCCACAGGAGCGATTTGTAAACCCGGGGTGGCGTCCGTTACCCTCTTTTGCCATAATTCACACGGACAACTGCAGCGCCCCCAACGGACAAAGACAACGTGTTGCTGAAAACTGCTGAAAACTAAATAGACCGTGTTATTGATATATCTACATAGCATGGCACTCACCAGACGCTTCACAAAAACAGGGCACCTATATATGTAATCACATAGAATGCACATTATGTACTCTAACCTTTGTTGAGGATCATTCATAAATGTCGTCATTCAACTGAGCATATGTTAAAATTTGTGTAGAAAAGTTTCAATTAATTATATGAATTATACAAATTAATGCCAGTCAACCCTGAATTAATTGGAATGAATTAAACAAAAACACCTGAAAGTGATAATTACGGATGTCGTTTGCTTCCTTCTCTTCCCAAAATAGACATTTTGCAAGTTATGCTAGAAAAACGCTCGAACAGATGCAACAGCGACGAATTTTCCTGCAGAGCAACTGTGTCCAAATATTATCTTTGTTACTTTGCTTGCATGGAAGGAAGTTCCATCAAGTTCTTTGCCTCAGCGGAGTGCTTTTCTGCGTATTATATTGTAATATTATGTATTATTAAAAACACGTGTATTGTGCAATTTATAAGTTCATGAAGGTGTGATATATCTCATTTGCAAATTTATAATACATACTTTATGAATTCTCCCCTCGTGTTCATTCATTAAAAAATCACAGACCGCACATGACACATGACACATGACACATATATTTAAGTGAAAACAGAGTTGCCACTAAAATCCTGGAAAAGCCAGGGAATCTGATAGAACTCATAATAGTATGGGAATAAATGGCCTTAAAGAATTATTTTAACAATATACTGAAGCAATTACATTCAGATTATATGGAGTTTCAAAATTTTGAATTTGTATATCGTATATTTGTAAATAGAATCCCGGGCTTCTATTCAAAGTTTGCATTTTCAGACCAGGTTTCTAATAGAGCCCCGATTCACATTTTGGATTCTCAGACTCAGGCTTCTGCTTCTATTCAGGCCAAGCTTCTATTAGAGACCGGCTTCTATTCACATTTTGGATTTTCAGACAAGGCTTTAACAGAAACCCGGCTTAGGTTACGGTAGGCTTCTATTCATAGTTTGTATTTTCAGACCAGGCTTCTAATAGAGACCGGCTTCTATTCAAAGTTTGCATTTTCAGTGCAGGCTTCTATATATATATGACGCTATAATAACTTGAATATAGAATCAATATTCAACTCTGCCACCAGCTGCTTGCTGCCACTGCACTCCATATTTGAAGTTACACAATGGATATCCAAAAAATGGCAGTCACCTTATGGAAAAGGCATTTGTGCCCTTGTAAATACAATATACAGTTTATACGATACAATAGACTGTTTATTAATATAGTGTCCATTATGTTATGTAAGATTAGAATGTAAATTACGTAAATATATTGCCATGCAAAAAGTTCTGAAAAGTATAAACTTGTCGGCTTCATGTAAGCCTACTTTGAATTGGGTAAATATATGCATATATTGGTGCACGCAACTGTAATAAATCAGGAATTTCGGATGGAAATAAATGAGTCAACACTATGTTATTGCAACTGCAATATTGGCAACGAAATTAATTGGCTGCCAGGAATTTACTGGCATATCCCATATGTGTATACTGTTGCATGGTAGTTTGCTCCGTTAGAGACAGTGTAAACATGGCACTGTGTATAAAGTGCCATGTGCCTGCCAAATGTCCATTTCCCTCTGCATTTCGTACACAGGGGAGGATGGAATGAATATACATTGTCCAGAAAATGGCCGCATCAGTTATTTATGAAAGCATCCGCAATAAAGTGGATGATAACGTAAAAATACTCAACGTGCCATTCCTAGCTGAAATTCAAATCTGAACCTAATGAAAATGTCGGACAACATGCAACATCAATTAACGTAATTTAAATTGTATTAATATGCGATTACAAACCATTACGAACATACCATTCATTTTATCCTTTAAGCGTAATGGCGTAATGCATTCCTGAATTTATTAAACGTAACAACCCACGATACGCTTTCAATCTAGATTTCCCAAAATGCTCACAGTTTGATTTAACTACATACTAAAATGGATTGTGTTTATTAAATTTGTAACTTTTGCGGTTATTTACCTATGTGCACAGGTTGAGCTGATGAAAAGGACGAAGGTGAACTCGTGTCCAGCACTGGTGTTGGTGGACTCGGTCTCCGGAAGCATCATCACCCGAAATGGCCACGTCCACGTTGCCGAGGACCCCGACGGAAAGTGTTTCCCGTGGTGGCCGAGGTCCCTGTCGGAGATCCTCGAAGACGGCTCGCTCGTAACGAACGATGGCCGAGTCGTTCCCAGGGACAGGTTCAAGGATTGCATTAAGGGACTCTACTTCTCTGCTCATTGGGTAAAACGATTAGTAGAGAGCGTTCGAATCAAAAAGTTATAGTTCAGGTAACTTTGAAAGGATATTTTTGCCGCACGCGCAGTGTCCACCGTGCAAGGCCTTCACGCCGCAACTAGTCCACACGTACAACTCGCTGAAGGAAGGTGGCCAAAGGCTAGAAGTGATATTCGTGAGTTCTGACCGAAGCCAGGAGTCCTTCGAAAGGTACTTTTCCTCGATGCCGTGGTTGGCGGTGCCGTACGACGACGAAAGGCGGAGAAGGAAGCTCGCTTCCATTCTACGTGTCCAAGGTAATCCTTAAAAAATGTAATTACAGATGACTAATTACTAACACCAACACTATACGAAGGCATACCTACGTTGGTCATACTGGACGAGAAGAACCAAGTGCTGACGCGCAACGGAAGGCTCGAGATTGTCGATGATCCCGAAGGACGCGTAAGTGAAGGACACGCGACTTAACGTTTTACCTGTGAATTCAACAATGCAGATATATTGTTACAATAGTACGTTTACTTCTGCAGAATTTTCCTTGGAGACCTCGGCCGGTAGAACAGCTGACGGAGAAACACTCGAGTAAACTCAACGAAGGGCCGTGCGTCATCCTATTCACTGGTACGGTGCGTTCAGGAAATATATTCGGAGAAAAGACATGATGGGGTTAAAAATAAACGTTTGCCAGATGTCACAGAGCTCAGACAGTCTGTAGACTGTTGAAATGTACATAAGTTACAGTACGTTTGGGTAATCCGTAATTGTGCATACATACTAGTACGTTTGCGAAAATCGTGTTTCACGGCGCAAGCCGTTGGCGCGTTAAAAAACCTAACCTAACCTAAATAAACTAACTAACTTAACTAACACTATGGCGCGCACAATTTAAACAAATTTGAAGGTTGGGAGACAACCGGTATTAATGTAATTAAATGTTTTAAAATAAATTTTCCATACTTACTGGTTCAGTAATTTTGCATACATACGTATTTTCAAACGTACTGTGACACATATATGTTTTTAAAAATATTGCTAAAGTAATAATGAGTGATAACATTCACAAAATACTTGAGGTTTGGAAAAATAAAGTATCTTCGTGTGCATAGTTTACGGTGAAATTTTCATTTTAATAAAATGTTGCGTTACAGTGAAACAGAAACAACTCATTGCGCAAATTCGCAACTTACAAAAATCTTTAGTCTTTCAAACCGCATCTTGCTGTACATCCATACTCCAGTGCATTTCTTTGTTTTGACTTATTAACAGATGGAGCAGACAAGGATGTGGAACAAGGCCGCGTGTTACTGTCCAGAGCTGCCGAACGGTTCAACGCCGAGTACCCATCGCTTGGATTCTTTGTCGGTGGCGATGTAGGGACCCGTGGGATCGTTATATTTCTTGCATGACATGGGGGGCAACCTTGTTAAACCAAGAGCCTTTTGTTGCCCAACATATTGTACTGCGGCGCGGACAAAATTTAAAACCGCTACTTCTGTTGCAGTCGACCGTATGCGACTCGCTGAGAGATGTTGCGCACCTGGAAGACGAGGTTCCTCTTCTGGTCATCGTCGACATCCCCAAAGGGAAGAAGTACGTCTTCGAAGACGACACGGACGTGACCGAAGAAGTCGTGTTGGACTTCGCGCAAAGATTCGTCCAGAAAGAACTGGATGGGAAACCGTTGCAAGAGTGAAAACAACTCCAGTACAAAACAGCTCTTTGAACGGCTCAATGTGAAATCCGCTCATAGTCATCGTACAAATGTCACCTCTTTATAATCCGAGCGAGAATCTCGCACGCGTATTATGCAATAAGATGAAATATGCACAAATAGTTTCAACTTGCCAAATAATGCCTTAATTTTTTTGTTCACAATCTTGGCCCGTTCTGTTACGCAATAAGCTGATGTTGATAGTGTGTCCAGTCAGTACATGAGCACGCTGCTTTGGCAGAAGCGAGGTCTCGGTGGCGGCGTTAACTGCCTACTGACGCAGTAGTACAGAGCGCCCGGTGGACCACCGTAGCCGCACGCCTGTTGATGGCGATGAAGGCTCCTCGGTGCAGCTGGCAAATGACACCCCGGTTGAGGATGGGCATTGTAAGTCATGTCTGCAACTGCATGCGCGTAAACAAACCAAATGATTACACGTACGGATACATAATGGATCGTTTGTAATTTGACATGTTCATTAAATGCAACTGTTATACTGCATGGTTATGTACCGTGTGACATGAGAAAGCAAGTAAACACCTGTTAGCAACGGCTTGAAATTATGTGTCGTTGGTGGTGGTATCTGCGACGTCAGCTCCCAGGAACCGTGCGGATGTACCGCAGGTTTGCAATTGCACAAGGATGGACTCGGTGATCCGATGCCGAATTCGGCATCGGCGGTGACGTCAACCTGGCCTCGGAGTAGGCAGGTTACAACGAAGACACCCGAAGCGGCGGCGACGACCCCGAAGGCCACGCAGGCTTCGTCCGCGACGGGTCCTAATATGAGACCGAGCGCGGTCGTCGTGACCGCCACCAGGACTTCGCAAGCGACGGCCATGCCGGCTTGTCTCGCCTGCTGTACCCTGAGTCGCAGTGAGAAGATGATCGCTGCCACCAACAGTAACGCGGGGTAGATGTGGGCCGCAAGGTGAGCGGTCAACGGTTCCCCGCAACTTGTCGCGGTCACCTGTAATGTTCTCAACGCGATCCATGCCGTTGAGATTCCCACCTGGAATTTAAGAAGCCAATATATAAACATCCATTTGGCACTTATCTAATTGGATATGTTCTGTGGCAGCCATTACGCCAGTTTTACCATAGGTTTTACAAATGGAGCTGACTGGTGTAATGGCTGCCATCGGTCAGTGTAATTGTGATTGCTAAGCCACACCAATAGAAGCCCGGGCTTTTATTCAAATTTTATTTCCATTTACCTGCGAACATACCACTTCAATACCATGTATATACCCAGCTTTTAATCAGTCTGTCCTAATTTACCCGGCTTCAATTGGAAACCGGGCTTCTATTGGATATTAATGTGTATGCCGCAATTTCCTTACCGATTTATTAAAATTTGAAAATGCGTCGTAAAAATGTGCAAAAATGTGGTTTCTATCT
>JAQIWR010001740.1:0-12808 GCA_034695945.1 Glomeris hexasticha
TACTCCATTAAGTAGACAAAAGACCGATCACTAAGCCGATAATTGGAAACGTGCACCAATTCGTTGGCTCTCGTATAAATAAGAAATTATGAGAAATGAAGATCGCGCGCCACCTGTTAAGTGTACGCGGTACTGAATAGAACGTTTTTGCTGGCCGCGGGGCGTGTCTGATAGTCTAGCCTCCGTGAAAGGTGTCTGTCGGCTGGTGAATACCTGCGAGTCAAGGTGGTTGTGCGCGAGAGGGTAGAGATCTTGAGCAGCAGCGTCCGCACTCCGCTAGTTTTGTGTTTGGGAGTTGGAGACGAGAAACGATGGCGACGTTGACATGTCGCGTGCAGTACATCAACGACATGGACCCGTTTTGTGCCAGTTGCAATTACCCGGAGCCGGCTCGACCTCCTCACTACGTTTTCAACGTCAATCTTCCACTCATCAATCAAATGGCCGGCGTGCATCGAGTACTTCGAGCGCCCCATCGCGTAACAAAATAACACCTTTGTTTCCTTTTTTCCCCTTGAAAAACCACCTGCAATGAGCATTATACCGCCAACCACCTATAACTTTTCTCGATCCGATTTCCCCTGCTTCATCTAATTTTTTAAATTTATTTATACGCTGCTGTGAAGCGAGATGGACAGGGACGAGTTAGCCCGCCACTTACGCCCGTATCGGTATGGAAATGCATGGTAACGAATGCAACAGGGGCGCAAGTAGGTTTAATTTTACCTTGATTCTATCAATGTTCTAATATTAGCGACCAGTTTATATGTGAAAGAGACGCAACAGAGACGTAAGTCTTGAGACGTTGTATTCAACTTACGTTCTTTTGGTGGAGAACCGCTGTTGCAATGGTGCAACCTTGGACGAATAGTATTAGTCCAAGGTGCAACAAAGGCGTAAGTCGGGTTATGGAATGGTTCAAGTAGAATTTCTAAGCTGATAAAGGGCGTAAGTCGGTTTCAGTTTGTGAAACCTTGGTGAAACGTTGCAATATACTTACGAATTTTATATTCATGTGATTTTGAAAATTCAATTAGATAAATATTTGTCATTTAAAGTGGAAGTTTGAGGGGAAAACACTTTTATCAGGTTTTTGGGATGTGTTTTTTATTGTTTTTAATTAATTGTTGTGGTTTATTTTTCAGTTGGACGATTGCACTTTGCAAGTTTTGAAACACAGCAACTCTCATGGAGATTATGGCACTTACCTGGACCTGGAATCGACAATTGACGAACAACAAGAAGAATTTGACAACTTCTTGGAAAAGTAAATTATGAATTATAAGACAAATGGATTAAGTGACAACCCGAATTTATTACACAAAATGGCCGCCGAAATGTCGGCGGCCATTTTGTCAATTTGCAATTTGCTCGACCCACAAATTATTTTCTCTGTTTAAAATGTCCATGAGTATTCGCTGCCTAGCTGCGAATGTGAGTGTGGGCGAAATTTTGACACCAATCAAGTCCTTTTAACCCCGATGCATAGACTTTGATTTCAACTTGTTGCTGCCACCCTTTTCACTTCTCTTTTTTCATGTATAAAATCTACAATTTTGAAGCATGTCAGCAGATATATTTTGCCTCGGCACACTTCCTTTCAAGTGACCGCAGATAAAACCACTTATCGTGAGACAATTTACAAAATTGAGAAATATTAAATTGGCTCATTTTACCAAATTGAAAATCCCTGTACAAGAATATCTTTCAGATCTGGAAGGTCCAATTTGAAGCAAAGTTTAAGTAACGCGTGATGGGTTAACAACTCGGAACAAGTGTACATTACATGATTTCCTGAGTGCATGATTTCATTTTATATCGTATGATGACCGCGTGTCATTTCCTCATTCGACATGTCATTGTTATTTCCAAGGAAGTTGCAATGAAGACACTTAAATAATGTTTTCCCCGTCAATTTATCCATCTTAGGAAATATTCTGCGATGTTTAACCCGTTGGCGAAAGCACGCGGCTGTAGCTTCCGTCATAGCATTCGGAACAAACAATGTGGCAGGAATTTTCTTACGGCACGTACACACAAAATACTGAATTGGACACAATATGTTACACCGTGTATCTGCCCGGTACTGTTTGAAGCTGGGCGCCGAAATTAATTCCGGGGCACGTTTGTTTGCGGTCGCTCTCCTTGAGCTACAAAACCAAAAGCTGGCTACGCCTCGCCTTTTAAAAAGCAAAACCCAAATTTCGCACTGTCATTTTTCTCTATTTGCCACACAGCCTCATTGTATGAACATGAATCAAATAATATTGCTATTTCTATAATGCTCCCGTGAGGAATGCTGTGTTGCAATTACCATATGGTTAGGTGAAAACTGGTGACGTAGCAATATAAAAAGGAAATTGTTTTTACTGCTATTGTAATATTATCTTTATTATAATTATCATTGATAGTAATTGTTACTGTTGATCACTATTATCAATTACACTGATTTTGATGTTTCTGTGCATTGCTGAACAGCTGAAAATTCTTCCTTCCTGGAGTGAAATAAGTGGGGCAAATTGGTGAAGTGAACATTCCGAAAATAGCAAATAGCCTGGCAGCATCCAAACGAAAACGGCCAAAAACTCTACAGATTTTTTGTTTCTAAAAAAATCTATCTTTCCCCTTTTTTTGCAGCCGAAAGAACGCAATTATTCTACGAACGCAGCTGTCGGTCCGCGTACATGCAATCATTGGTTGGTCCCTTCTGGATTATAATTATTGTTGAACGTTTTATTTGTTATTTATGAATTTTTTTCATTCAATTTTTTCCCCACATGCAGAAAAGCTTCTGCACTCGGAAGGAAGGGAATTGCGACGCGCGCTGTTTTCCTTGAAACAAATCTTTCAGGTATTTTATGGTGGTGTCAATTGTGATTTCCCCTTGTAATAAATTGGAGAGCATGGTTTGTTTGAGTGATCGGATGGTGTTTGTAGGATGACAAAGATTTGGTTCACGAGTTCGTGCAGAACGATGGCTTGGCGTGTCTCATCAAAGTTGGAACCGAAGTGGATCAGAATTACCAGAATTACATACTGCGAGGTGTGGTGCCGAGGAGTACCGTGTTCGTAATTTGGTAATTGCTACTTAATTAATATTTCAATTGATTTAATTAGCTTTGGGTCAAGTGATGCTCTACGTCGATGGAATGAACGGCGTGATTTCGCATAACGAAACCATACAATGGCTCTATTCGTTGATCGCGTCCAAGGTCAGTGCGTTGCATTTCGGAGAATCCTGATAAAAATAAACACTTGGATGTTTCTCAAATATCTAGTTTCGACTTGTTGTGAAAACAGCGCTGAAATTATTACTGGTTTTCGTGGAATACGCCGAGTCGAATTGTTCGTTGCTAATCAATGCTGTAAATGCAGTGGACACGCCTTTAGGTTTGACTGTATTTGCATTCAATGACAGTGTTTTGTTTTGTGATGTCTGACTGAATCGCGTTTTGCAGGGTGCAGGCCGTGGACCAATATCATGACATTGCTGAACGAAAAAGACTCGATCGATATGGAACTTTTAATATACAGTATGACTCTTATTAACAAAGTGAGTTGAGATTTATATATCAAATTGTATGGTCAATGTGATAGTTTGCGCGAGTTATTTTCGCGTAAATTGGACAATCGCGTGTAACGATAACCGAGAAATTTCTCCTTTTGCACGCTTAAGATGCTGAACGGCATCACCGACCAAGATACGTATTACGATGTGACGGACTGCATGGAGGAGCAAGGCATGGAGCAGATCATTAGCCGTTACATGTCCAAACCCGGAACCGATCTCGATCTGCTACAGCAGTTTCAAATATACGAGGTTTGGCCCGTTAGTGCAGCAGCACTCATTCAATAGGCGTGATGTGTGAAGTTGGTTTGGTTTATGTAGGCTGTTCTCAAACAAGAGGATGGTGAAGACAGAGGCCTTTCGATTCTACTCGATCCCAAACTGCGTCAGTCCCCGAGGAACCGCAAGTCGTTGCCCACCGCCGACGATGATAACGAAAGGCGGCGTAGTAGAAGGCATTCTGTTGGAAATATTACCAAGCATCCTGCGGTTAACGTCACGCCACCGTTGAGTGCCGAAGACCGGCAGAGGCGTTGGAGGCAAAGGTGGTGTATATTGTGTTTTGATAAATGTGACATGCACTAATATACTAATATTTGTGGTTTTAATTTATAGCAACGAGGATTCTAATTTCAACAATGTGGCAACAATGAATGGCACACCTGAAATGAATGGTTTAGGCTTTATTCGATGGAAAGTTGTGGATTGGACGTTTCCGTGATATCTTATAATGTCAATGTGTACAGGTAACTTGAATGGCGTGACACCCGCGTTGCGGCGGAGGCGGGAACGTGATGCCAGGCACCGTACGTTCATCAAAGAGCAAGAAGAGAACGGTCCGTATGCATCCAGGGAAGCGAACTTGTTCCCGCGCTTGACGGTTGCATGACCTTTCCTGAAACGCTTTCTGCAATGATGCCATCTTTGTAAGCATGACGTTGCCTTTGCCGCCTAACATTCACAAACGTAGAACTAATCCAACTCAAGTCTATCGGCTATTGGGCATTTTAGTAACGCATGTCAAACCTGGTGGAGTTAAATAATGAAAGCATTTTAATAGTGTGACAGTAGGTGTGTTGTGGACACATTTTCTAATAAAATAGGTTGGTATAAACTTGTTTATGAAATACGACAAGCACCCGTATTCTTTGTTGAAAGCCAAAAGTTGAAATCTAAATTACAAGACATAGATTTGCTTTCTCGTGCAAATGAAATTTCAATTGTCGTTCGCAGCATTCATCTTTAATAGAGATTAGTTGCACGGATCCTCTCTTCAAAGTAACTTTCAACTTTTAAGAAAGTGATTATGACAGAACAAAATAATCAACTTGCGTACGATAAAATTGATTTCTGCTTGCTTTAAAAAGCTTTCCTTGATCTCGCATTTTACTTGCTTTAGAAAACCAATGTTTTTACCTTGCTTCATGATATCTTGTGTTCATATTTACTAACTATAGCCGCGATGATGCTGCCAGTGCCAACGTATGCAATAGCAATGCCCAATAACCTTTGCATTCTGAGTCGTTTGACCGTGCTTTCTGAAACCCATAGATGTCGCGCGTGCGGATTGAATTTTCAGAGATCCCGGTGAATAACGTCGGGGACGAGAACCGGAGGAACGTGGCAGCTAATTTCCACGAGGAGAACGACGAAGAGGGCCACCGTGTTCGTAGCAGAGCCCGCCACCGGGAGGACAACGGTATCTCGTCAAATAAAAAGTCATGGATGCTGTCGATGATGTACTCGAAAAGCCAGGACGACACGTTGACGGGGTCGGGGGTCGAAGATGACTCGGAGCGAAGCTGTACGGTGTCGCCGCAAATCTCGCAAGCTGAGGTTTTCGACCTGCGCCGGGAGGGAACCGTGAAAGACATCCAAAAGAAACTGCGTGGCGCGGAGATCTTACTCAGTCCCACCGATACAACGCGTATCGGCGACTTCAGCGGCATCGTTAGCAAAGCGAAGGAAGGATTGTGCAGGAGCACTAGTAAGCCGGATGTCAAAGTGCCACCGCTGTCTCCTCATGCCACCGGTGGAATGCCTGGTATAGGAATGCCCTTGGAATTGAAGAAGGCTGACAATGACTTGCAATGGGAGCAGCTAGTGAAAACGTTGGACCGACCGTTGCGTATCAACGACATGGATTTCACCGATCTCGTAATGGAAGATGATGACAACCTGTTCGAATTCACGTGCCGATCGAATGGCCCCACGCCACTTTTGTTACCACCTCCTCCACCACCACCGCCTCTCGTGCGCGGAGTAGCAGTAGGTCTCGGCGCAGCCCCTCCACCGCCTCCTCCCCCAAATGCCATGATGCCCGGGTCCCGGTTGCGGGCACCGATGGAGCCACCTCCACCACCGCAACAGCAGAAGGTGATCAAGAAGAACAAGAAGACGCTGAAACTGTTTTGGAAGGAGGTTCGGCATGACCCGGTGGTAGTGGCGCGCTTGAAGACTGTCATCTGGGACGAGTTGAAGCCGGTGAGCGTGGATATTCAGAAGTTGGAGCACCTGTTCGAGAACAGAGCCAAGGATCTCATGACGAAGGTATATTCGGTGTGTGAGCTTGCATGCGGAGATCAACTCCGGAGCATTGGTAATAACAGCGTGCCATCTTAGTACTGGTGGCCCGTTCTAATCCTATAGGCATGCCATTATCCTTCATTTGATTGAAAATTGACTACTGCATAGGATTACTACGAAATAATTTTGAAATTTGAGTTCCAAACCAAATGGCCAGTCCTCAGATGGTGCAAATACTATATACAGTGCAATGGTGAGAATGCGGCTGGTCTGTGGACCGTGGATGTAGTTTAGTCTAGTTTAGTCTGTTGCGAACGAATGCGGTGGATGAGCATGTGTGTTGAAAGATGCACTAATTGACATGTTTTTCTTTTCTCGCTCCTTGGTAAAACTATGTACTGTTCGTGGCATGTGCCGATCACCTCCAGGAGGTAAGACATCAGTTTTTTCATGTAGACATCATAAGAACCTATTTATCTCCTGTGTTTCTAATGCAGTTTACCTATTTGATTCTTATTTTATTTTACAATTTCTGTGGGACCCTGACATGATTTCAAATATGACACGGGACAATGTTAGGTAAACTGCTAATGCAGGGTTCATATATCACTCAGGGAATTTAAATTGCAACTAAAAATTTAGAGTGAACTAAAGGAAACTTTTCTAACATTTTGCAAAAAGCTGGGAACTCAGGGAAATTTAGATAAGTATATGCATTTGAATGTGTTTTAAATGTAAATAGTTTAGAAAAATGGTTGTAATAACCCAATTTTATGTAATGTCAAAATCGAGATTGAAAACATGATGGTATGGGTTTGCATGTGATAAACCAATAGATGTAATGTTTTGATGAATTTGCCACTAAAATACAATTTTCTGCGCTGCAAAATATGCAAAGCGAACCTGCTTTGTATCAAAGTGTTATGATGCAAAATTGAAATTTAGTTAAGGAAGAAATAATTAGCATGTAACATGCACCACACAAGTTATTTTCAATCGTGACGTGTCATTCACCTGGAATTGTTTGTTCAATATTGTAGAAACAGCAAGAGATGAGCAAAAACAAAGAGATTATCGTTCTCGATCCAAAGAGGTCCAACGCAATAAACATTTGCATGACGAAGCTGCCACCACCTAGGACCATCAAGACGGCCATTTTGAAAATGGATAGTACAATAATGAACCGAGATGGTATCGAGGTAAAAATAATTAGAGGAACAATTACTTATTAGAAATGAAAGCATATTATTGAAAGTGTTGTCTGTATTCCAGAAAATCCTTACAATGATGATACCGTCAGAAGAAGAGAAATCTAAGATTGAAGAAGCTCAAATGAATAATCCAGATGTTCCGCTGGGATCAGCGGAACAGTTTCTTTTGACACTAGCGTCGATAAACGAGCTACCGGCACGTTTAAAATTATGGGCATTTAAGCTTGATTATGAACAAATGGAACAGGTTGGCTCAAATTCTCATGGTGAACTTATTAATAACTCGGGTCCTATAACGTATTTGACATTTTGGTTTTTCAATATTAGGATGTGGCAGAACCTTTGCAAGATCTCAAAGTGGGCATTGTTGAGTTGAGGCAGAATGTGACATTCCGCTGTATACTCACCACATTGCTCTCGATCGGAAACTTCTTGAACGGAGTTGAAGTAAGCACCCGTTCAGTCCTCGTGTAGCGCATGTTTACTGTGAACTCACGTAAACTATCCGGTTAAAAAGCCTTAACACAAGACAATCTATAATTTATTTCTAAAAATATTCCATTTTATTATGGGTGATTTAGGCAAAAGGTTTCCAGATAGAATATCTCGCCAAAGTGCCTGAAGTAAAAGATACCGTACACAAGCACTCCCTGCTGCATCACCTGTGCCACATGGTGATGGAAAAATTCCCCGACACCAGTGATCTATACTCGGAACTTGGTGCTATCAGCCGATCGTCTAAAGTTGACTTTGACGAACTGGCGACAAACCTGCAGAAGATGGAAAGCGAATGCAAGGCATCGTGGGATCACCTGAAAGCGATTGCGAAACACGATGGCTCGTCTATTATGAAGACAAAGTATGCTGTTTCTGTGTATATGTGTGGTGTCAATAAAAATTAATTTCACGTTTCGTATCCAGGATGTCAGAGTTTCTGGCAGACTGTGCGGAACGGATAATAGTTCTAGGCATCGTGCATCGAAGGGTACTCAATAGGTGAGATGTTGCCAAACTTTTCTTGTGATGTTCATGGGCACGATCCGTTTAACATTTCGGTTAACGGATGTGAACATCTCTTCGTAGGTTTCGCAAGCTTCTGTTATACATGGGCATTCCGATTGCAACCGCCAAGGAAATCAAAGTGAACACTTTCTTGAAGATCATCAGCGAGTTTGCATTGGAGTACCGCACAACGAGAGAGCGTGTGCTGCAGCAGATGGAGAAGAAAGCGACTCACCGCGAGCGAAACAAGACGAGGGGCAAGATGATAACTGACGTGCGTGCATCTTACAGGTTATTGGTGGCATCAATGTTGCATTACCAATGTTTGTTTTTTGGCCTACTGCAGGTGGGAAAATTCAGATCGAAGGATGTGCAGGCGGACGAAGAATTGCGGCAGTTGCTGGGCGGTAGCAGCGGCGTGTCCGATAGTGAAGACTGCAAGTGGGGAACGGTTCCGGGTGTGAGAGGTCGACTTAGAAAACACGATGGTATGAGCATTCAGTGTTCATATACATTCCCAAGTGCATGGGAATGATGAATTGTAATGTACAATGCAGTGGGGAGACAAAATAAAGGTAGTTGGGGTCGGCCGGTTTCTGCCCGTGATGACAACTTGACCGATGGAATGACGGACGGTGACGACGAGATACTTGAAAGTCTCGTCAAGACGGCTACGGCACCTATTGTAAGGTCCACGGCCCGGGAAAGGAAGCGAGCTAGGCAAGCAGATAGGAAATCTTGTAAGTTGATTACGCTTGGAAGAAAGGTTTACAGGCAATTTGGGTATTAGTTAACAAATTATTTCTTAAAACTGGCGATTTCTTTTCGTTACTAACCAAAATTCTGACTATTTTCAATACTTAAAAAAATACAGACTATGTATTTATGTGTTCAGAAATATTACTGGCAACTTACGGCAGCCTTTCTGGGATCATGTAAATTGAAGGTACTATTTTATCTAGTTGGGTTTCTGCTTGTTAATTTCTTAGGCACTTTCCCATATTCCCGCATCATGTGGATTGATTGCATGGATAGAATTTTCCCTAACTAATATGATATATTTCTCATGTTATTTGCCGGGTTGGTTATGAATTGTTTGGTTTATAACAACTTATTATTGTTGTAGAGTATTTTGTTTGTCTAACTTGTGCCAGCATGAATGTGCATGCTACATTTGACATGCTGAGTGATAAGTTTCATGTTTCCATAGTGCGCAGAACGTTGAAGATTGGATTGACAGACGAAGAAAAGAAATTGGTTTGTGCATTTTCCACCTGAATTGAGAAGCAATGCTGTATGGAAGAAAAAGCAAACCGCTAGATACGAATTCGATGGACCTAGCATACGCTCGAATTAAATAAAATGAATCTATCATGGCAGTGCATCTGTTCTCGGTTTGCAGAAAAATTGAGTCGAATGTGGATTTGTTTTAAAGAAATAAGATATGACAGCAAACATACTGGGATCCGATTTAATTTTTTTAAATTCATTAGCAGGAACATTTTACAAATCGTGCAAACATGTTTGCACACTTTTACGCGCATTTTCAAAAAAAAAAAATTGGTAAGGGAATCAAGGCCGGTTGGAAGGCGCGCGGGGCGCGCCATACACAACCGTCTTCCAACCTCCTTTAAGGAAATTGCAGCGTACACATGCATTAAAATTGCAAAAATCG
This sequence comes from Glomeris hexasticha, assembly GCA_034695945.1. Taxonomy (NCBI): domain Eukaryota; kingdom Metazoa; phylum Arthropoda; class Diplopoda; order Glomerida; family Glomeridae; genus Glomeris; species Glomeris hexasticha. The sequence continues at coordinate 9,983 of JAQIWR010001740.1, forward strand.
AACGTTTTCTTGGTTTCCGTTGACCTTTCCTGACAATATCCAACATTTGCAGACAGCCAAATGAAAGTGAATAAATAACTTTAGCATCAGCAATCAGTGGCTGTATTGCATATTAATGTGTTTTTATGACATGTTTTAACATTTTTAATGAATTGCTGTGAAATTGCAGTGTGTTTATTAAAATTTAAAAAGTCAAATGTTTTTCCTATTGGTATGTATTAAAATGTGAAACTTTTTAAGTAAAAAGAGGAAAAGTGGATTTCAAATTCAAGCATTGATTTCGAATCCATTATGGACACGTTCCAAAAATTGAAAACGTTCGATTTTTGAAATTTTAGTGTACGCCGCAATTTCCATACCGATTTATTAAAATTTGAAAATGCGTCGTAAAATTCTGCCAAAATGTGATTTCTCTCTAATTAATGGTCCTCAACAACTTTCTAATTGACACCAACCCCCAATCTTTTACGGTTTTCAATTTAGGATTTCAAAAACATCGAACGGTTTGCTGGAGGTCAAAGGTCACGTGCCCATTCGATTCGCCCCAATTTATAGCTAATAATATAATGCACATCAGATTTTTAACTAACTTCATTTTTTATAATAAAAAAAATCACGTTATGCGGAACACTCTTGCCGTACAAAACAGTTCATAATAAGCGAATTTCGTTATAAGCGATCTGCAGGCCGGATGCTGTAGCGGAAAAACATGGCAGAAGTAAAACTGAGTTCTACGTGAGGAACTCAGGGCCTCACTGCAAACAACGAGTACCTAATTATAACCTTGCAATTCATCCCGCTGCAACTTTCCCACTGAATAATTCTGAAATTCTATTTGCTTATTGTCCTCACTTCAGAGGACTACAAAAATTAGTCTATAGGCTCATTATAATGTTCCCTTCCACGGAAATCTTTAGTAAAAGGCGAAAGATTTACCCGCTTTATTGAAAGGAAGCCAGAGTTGTCAATTATTGCTTTGTATAGCCTCAGTTTACATGGATACGTGATGTGAATGTCAGGTACTATTGCTAATGCTATTTACCGCTATTTACACACCACACTAACTACAATACTAATATAAAATGACAATGTATGCAATAAACTATTCCAAACAGAATATAGTAATAGTACTGTTTATTTTAGATTTACTATTCATGAAATTAGATTAAATGTAATTAATATGGAAATGTGGATTTTAAAAAAAAACGTCTTATTCACACTGAAATGTGAACGTCACTTACAGACGAGCCTCGACATATAAATGAATTTTTGCAGGAAAAGTATACATACAATGTACGGGATTTAATACTGATTTCCCAAGATCGCAAATTTTGTTGAACTTTGTTGAACGTATTTTTACAAACATGACTTTTTAAGACCTGAAGACGCAAAACTCGCTTTGTATATTTTCCAAATGCATGAAAACCTGTTTACAATGGAGAAATTGTCCGGCTACTTATTGACATTTCAATGCTAGTAGATTTCACATGTGAATAAATTTGAACACGTAATAACTTTGTCAGAACATGGTCAAATTTGTTTCTCTAAAAGGAATTATTTTTAACGAATGTCAGTGGTACACAAACTTCGAAGTCAAGCTTAAGAGTTGACCTCACTCGAAGATGGTACTAAAATCCTAAAATTGATTTGCTTGCTGTCCTCCCGAAAGAGGACTACAAAAATAAGTTCATAGACTCATTGTAATGTTCCCTTCCACGGAAATCTTTAGTAAAAGGCGAAAGATTTACCCGTTTTACTGAAAGGAAACCAGAGTTGTCAATTAGTACATCGTATAGCCTCATTTTACATAGATATGAGGTGTGAATGTCAGGTGCTATTGCTAATGCTATTTACACGCCACAAAAACTACAATACTATCTAAAATGACAATGATGCAATAAACTATTCCAAACGGAGAATAGTAATACGTAGTACATACTATTTATTACATTTAATATGCAGATGTGAATTTTAAAAACGTTCCTTTGTATATTGTTTTTGAAAAACAGTCATTTACTTTCATATTAACAATGTCACATCTATATATTATATTTATTACAAAATATAAAGTAACAATAGAAACATGCATTATAAAAATTTAGCAAAACCTTCCTCCCCCTCTCTCCTCCTTCCCACCCCCTTACCCTGCATATAACGTACCAATTAGCATCTGCATACATTAGATTTCTTATGTTAGTATCGAAAAAGGCGTGGAAATTAGTAAAAAAATAGTTATTATACATTGTTTAAAACTATTATTTGAAACATGAATTTGTTTATGTCGGCCCTAAGAAGAAAAACCTCCATAAAATATTGGGGCATTGTTCCACCAGTGTCTTGGTTGCATCAGCATTACTATTAATCATAATTAATGGCGGTGAGACTGTTGCATTTTGCACAGTATTGCTTTGCTGTCTTATAAATCAATTCCTGAAGACAGTATAATTTTGTTCCCATACGGTGAATTGACCCTTACACTGATCTGCCATTCCTTGCGGCCAGTGACTGAAAAAACGTCCAATAAATGGAGTCCTTATCTAGCTAGAAAGCTTGTTTTCAACCAATCAGATCGCATACTTTGCAACACTACAGCCTCCATCTTAGCAATAGGAGGTGCCTACTGAAAAGGGTCAATTGGTCTTCACATCTGTTAGTTTGCCAGTCTAAACAAGGTTAAACATACAATAACCTTGCAAAATATACTTAAAGGTGAACTGACAGCAAATCCTAACACAATCATTTGTTTGTGAAAATCACAAATAATCATCTCCCAAAAGCTGAAGTGTCCAGATAACGGACATTTCGAGATATTTGAGACGAACGTTA
>JAQIWR010001741.1:0-12805 GCA_034695945.1 Glomeris hexasticha
GTAATGCTTGAACCATTAATTATGACCGTATTCTAAAATTTTGAATGTTGGTGATATAGCTTAAAGGTGAACTGACGCGGTTTTGTAAGGTACCCTGAAATTTAAACTACCTGAAGAAAAGTCACGAAGAAAGCAAGTGGTGCATTACTCGATGGCCCCCTATCCACAAAGCCAGGGGATCATCAATTATAAGGGTCTCGATAAACCTACGGTCAAACTTTGACATCTATAGTAACTTTTTTTTACTAATTTCCACAGACATTTTGTTGCACCACTTGCTTTCTTCATAACTTCTGTTCAAGTAGTTTCAGGGTACCTTACAAAACCGTGTCAGTTCACCTTTAAATTGATTTTAAAGTTACTAATTTTGAAAAATAAGTAGAGACGACTTTTAACTGTTAAAAATATGCCAATCAATTGGTAGACTAGTATGTAGTAAAGTATAGCTAATTACCTGCAATGCGAAGCATGGCTAAATGACATTTGATGATTTTGATGATAATATTCAGGTGGCCAATGCCACTGGACTTTTCCCCAATTTCAAAGCTGTGCAAAAATTTCCAATTTTGTTTAAAATATGTCTCAACTGTTGTTATATCAATCAAATGAAAATGTACATCACAAAATATTACTGCTAACTAATACAAATCTCAACAAAGACTTCCCCAGAAAGAAAGCAGCACCAACTGTATACACTGATACAGAAAATTATTTGTTGAAAAATAATTGATTCTGTCACAACTAGTAAATTATCTAATCTTGCCGAAAGTTAAAGCCAAACCAGAAAATTAAGGCAAATTATGAGTTAACAAAAGTAAAAGTATCTGTATGTTGGCTAGCATGCAACAATATACTAGATGCCTCAAAAGTATATATTGAGAATAAGTGTGGTATTTTTCTTCGCTTTTTCAATCATGTTAGATTTGACAATACGTTGAAATGTTTAACTATGTTATGCTTCACATTTGTTTCTTGCAGGAATTTCGGATCCAAAAGATGGCCTGAACAGGCTTCTTCAAATGGAAAAAAGCAATGGCATATGGACCCAAAAAATGCAATTGCGACTGGAAAAGAAATGGGTCGTAATTATAGACTTTGAGACTGGGGTGAGATTGATTGAGATTTGCCTTTTAAGATAACCTTTATTTGATTGATTTAAAATATGCCATTAAAATGATTGCAGGACGTGGTGGAAAAGTTTCCGATGCATCTGATTAGTTCACCTATGGCTTTTATGGGAAATGATCCCAAAGAATTATACAATAATATCCTGATATTCATTGTGAAGGAAGACAACAAACAGAAAAACTTCTCTCCATCCGAGATGCATATTTTCCAGATCAGCCGTGTCAGTGTAAGTGAAATTTAAAATTGAAATTTCGTATTGTTTGAGAAAGTGACAAAACGGAACTGTGTGCCCCTGAGAAGGTCGTTCAAGACAAAGTTTAATCTGTTGATATTGGGTTCTTGCATTATAACACATTAAAATGCAATATATGATGTTAGAAATGTTTATATTCAAATTTAATAATTAATCTTTAATTTTGAATTTAATCTCCACTGGCCTTTAAAATATTAACAACCCATGAGTAATTTAGGAATCGCCGAATAATATGCTACTGTTGCAAAATTCCCGTGAATTACATACACCCCATGCAGGATTAGTGCTTAATATACACAGGAATGTGAAATAAGTACCTGTTTCTTTTCAGTAAACTGTTAGTTTTCCAGCAAAAGTGAAGTTCAGTTTTGGTGTTCCTACACTTACAGCTTGGACGATAATAGCAAGAAAATGCTTTTAATTCCATTCTTCATTTATACAATTTCCATGTGTGTACACTCCCATGACTGTATACAAGTCTCTCTTTATGTAAGGAATATATAGAAATAATTTGGGGCCACCTTTTTCTGTTTGTTGTATGATGCCATCCACTTGGCTGTGAAGTTTGTGAAGTACAGTTATTTACAATGCTACAGTCAACGTTTGCATGGTCCCTTGCACAAGGAACCATGTATTTTCAGTAGGACAATTCCAATAAAAATTTAGATTTTTTCTTATATGAAATAAACATGCATGACAAATTATTTTATGCAAAATACATCATTTACTGTGTAGTAACCACTTAATTTTATACCCTAACCATGTTTCTTCTAAAATGCATAATTATGAAATTTCAAAATTGTATTTCAACCTTTCAGTTATTATACTTTTTTATATGTCAGCTACAGTGCATACACTTTCCTATTCCATATCTTGCCATATACTTGGGTGAATCATTATACAATATAAATTAATGTCTAGGCTTGTCTATTTCAAAGAGTTACAGAAGAGCATTGCAGTAGCATATTATCTAATGTGAAGCCTGCGTGATTTGGTAAACTTTTGAAGCCATTTTTGCAAACATATGCTAATGTTTTTTTTTTGCTCAAACCTCAAATGATTTGAATAAAGCATGGAATATACGGTATGCTAATTAAACGTTATGCCCATGTGGTCATGTATTATATGGGCAGTCGTGCAGTAATTTACTATATCAATAAAGCTTGCAGCCTTCCAACAAATTCCCGTTTTGTTATGAATAATGAATAATTCTAGATTGTGTTCCGATTCATTTCCGTAGTGTTCAATGAAGGAGGAAATGTAGTGCATGCGTGCAAATGAAGTCGAGTATTTTTCACTAAAGTTCCTGCTTGTAGCTGGCAAGTGTAATATACTGTATAGCTATTATTGCATGGAGTTCGGGGCATAAGCTACTTTTTCTTCACTTGTTTTGATAATTATTGCGGACAGCACTCTCTAGGCACTGATGGTAACATCTTTCAGCATTTGCGATATCTCTGCACAAAATTAAATCTGTTTATTCAGCTGGATTCAGGTGATATAATTGATGGTTGTTTGTAACTGTTGCTCGAGTTTAGGGCCTCAGAGAAACGGCTATAACATTATTTGCCAAATTCTGCCATTTATATGCCAACAAATGTTTAATTCTTTGTACCGTGAGGATGACGTCAAGAAATTGGTTCAAGGTTTCCCATCCATTCCGTTGAAGAAGGGGAATTTGGCTAAGTTTATTATGTCTAAAATTCAGATACAGTTACACAGTTTTATATCTAATTTTTCTATATACGAAGTACATTTTTTCGGGTAACTTACAGGTTTGTAGAAAAACAAGAGGCCAATGTATTAAGAGTTGCCACGCCCCCTGAAATGGCCTATTTGGATAAGGCTAAGAATAAGACCTGCATGAATTTTTTCATGTCTAATCTGATCTTTCATGTAATGCTCCTATATTTTTATAATATTTCACCTATATTCCCTATAATAATTTGGGCCATAAACATTTGATACGTTATCTGTTTCACTTGTGGTAGGACTAGTTCCTGCACGCACGGTATGTCAGCCAAACTAATACAATATTTAAAAATAAAAACTGTGTTTTGTTAAATTGTTACACTCTTCCTTTTTACACAATCACAAGTCTAGACGAAATTGCTATTAAATTTATCCAATGCAATTTGTGGTACTTTGCAAACTTTCTGGCTGCAGAAGTCTAATTTACAATCATATGATATGAAACAAAATATATTGATTTACTAACACACATAACGACGTCCGGATGTGTAATTTTGTTTGTGCTTTGCAAGTTAACTGGCAATGCGATTAATTGAATTGTGAACCATGACAAGGACGTCTAGTTTGTAGTCGTGCAATTTTCCTCCTCCAAGGTGTACCACGCCCACTTCCTGTCATGTGACATGTAATGCTCCTGTAGGTAACTCTGAAATTTTCATTCCTGCCATACATCCTTGCAGCATTTCAGTTATTGCTTTGGGTAAGTGCTGTGAACATATAGATTTTACCTTATTCCAATATTTTATGTGCAGGAAAGTGTTTTTGTGAACACGATTCATTACTTGCTTGCACGAACTACCATTAACGTGATGGTTCAGGGGTATGTAGGTTCATACAGTGACGCAGATGGCTTATTTTTTTTATACCCTTAATTGAAAAATGCTTCACTAACCATTGTTATAGTTTACTGTGCTGTATGATTTGAGGGTCAGTTGCTATTGCCAAGAGTGTTATTAGCTAGTGTTATCTCAGGAAATTACTATGCGATGAGCAAAAAAAAACCTGTTGATTTTGTCAAGGTGACTTGTACATTTCCTACTTGGCCATCAATAATTCATGCGAGGCTTAGATCCATGGTAAAATCTCATTGGTAAAATGTAGATTGTAATACAAGTTCAGGATGTTGGGTAATGGGATATAGTAGCAAGGGCAAATAGTACTAAGTACAGGGACAATTGAGTCCATAGCTTTGCTCCTAAAATACCATTCTAAGGGTCTGGTGTAGCACAAACTCATGGTGGTGCCATTCTTCACAATGGTTATACAAGAAAACAGTTCACATGTTCATGGCAAAAATGGTTTCATGGGTTTTGTTTCATCCCGATAGATGTTGCATGTTTTAATTTTAAAAAGCATACAGTCGATGCTTCAAAACTGAACAAGGGAGAATCAGAGTTATTATAACAATCATATGGCTTTTATTTGCAATATGTGGTCTAGACAATGGAAATGAAACTTATTCATGATCATTGAGCAATTGAGGAAGTTAGTATGAAGATTTGGAGATGAAGGTTATTTTGGAAAACGTGCAGAGTTTTAGACACACAGTTGGTAGATATACCCGCACCAGTCTAACTATTCCCCTTCCCAATTAAAGGATTAGCTAAGTGCTCCATTGTTCGCCAATTAAACATAGGCGGAAACCTGTTTTCTAGAATGGGTTGCCGCCAAAGACACTATAAACAGCAGTACCGGTACATTGATTGCAAATTTAGATCAACCCTAGTTCCAATTTGAAAGTTGCAGAGGATCATTTGAGTGTAACTCAATTTGGACGACCTTGAAAATGGCGCCCAAGGTCATGTGCGATATGATTTTAGGAATTCTTACATATTACATACTTGCTATTCACTGGTGTATATGGAACAATGGTAACACTTACAGTATCAAATCTTGATCAAATATATTTCAGGGCAACTAACGCTTTATTCACCCTTTTGAAATGCACCCATGTATTCTGTTGCACAGTATGATATTTATAGTTGTGCAGAAATCACAGTTGCTATATTAACATGCAAGTTGAAGGTTGCATTGCACATATTACTTCCATCTGTATGTCACGTGAACAGTCCGTGTGTGGTGGGCAAAACCTTACAACACATAAAAATGACATTCCCTTGTTTCTGAGCATTGCAGGAATGCAGTTCGCCTACATTTTTGCCAATGCCGTTTTAATATAGGAAAGTTTAGGAAATTGGGAAAATAATATTATGTCGCTATTTTTGCCATCTAATCGGACGCAGTTGGCTGCATTCTCAGGTCACATATTTGCATTTACTGCGGTCAAACGACATGTAATGAATATATTAGCTGTTTTATATGTTAATTATGCGGGTTGCACTTAGCAGTATTTGTTTTTTGGCACCAGATGTTATGATACACTTTTAACAATTAAAAATGATAATGGACTAATATAGTGCGTGGTAGATTAATGCAACAGGAATATTCTTAATTAGAAAGAAGTTTGGTGGAAATAGTAAGCAAGTATGTGAAAAAGAGTTAGCAGTGCCATTGTCTGTCAAGAATGTGGGCGGGTCATAGCAAGTTAATGCCATGATTTTTAGTGGTTGTGTTGTGTTCCACCTTACTACTCTCTCCTACTGGCTCTTGTATGTCTTATGTATGACCCATATTTGGTTTGTTGGCCTATTGGCACCGCCCTGTCTATTTTCACCAATTTTACTTCTACTATTCTCCTCTAATGTTATCTTCTTGGCTGCATAGGTAAGTTTCGATCGACTCGAAACATAGAAATGGATAAGGTTAATTATATATGTGTATATTGTTGCAACTACGCTCCAAGGATGTTTGCTTTTTTGCATGTATATATATCTAGATGCCACACCTGTTGATGGTATGAGAGATTTCCTGGCTTGTGGCAGGCCATGAAATTTGTAACCGCAGTAATTAAAATATACGTGCAGGTTGATATTTCCACTTTTGCTGCAATATAATACAAATGCAGTTTTTAGTAGATCTATACTTCTGATTAATGAATGTAAAATTGAAAGGAAAAAATGTATATCGTTTTGTCCTTAATTAATAGATGTGGGCGTTTGTGACCTATATGTTTGAGGTTTGTATGTGAGAAATTTGGAGCAGACACCACCTGCACTTGATAGCATAATTTCGAAAATGTCTTGCGGATTAGTAGAAAGCTAGGCCATTTCTTAGAAATTAAGTATTTATACAATATTGTTGTAATATTTGAAATGACAATGAAACTAATTTATGTTAATTAAGACGTTTTTATTGTGATCTTTCTGTAGGCACAAGAGGTCGTGGAAGATATGAAATTATTCATGGCTGGAAAGTGGAAAGGGTAAAAATGAACAATGCAATGATCATTGTGCACGTTATTTCAGAAGACTTAATTCATTGTTTTTCTGTTTCTGTTTCTTTTCCAGATTTGCACATCAGCCACACCACAGGAACCCCAATGTCCCAACACCGGAGCCACTTATGAACGGTGCCAAGCAACAACCGCCAAACCGCTTCAGCACTAGTATGTAGTATTATTGTAGAAATACGCCTTTGCTTTGCATAGACCATTTTTAAATGAACAAATGTGAAACTAGGTTGTGCAATTAAAATATCAAGATAGTATTACTGGAAGTTAAATTATGGTGTTTTGGTTTCCAGGTCCTGAGACGTTTCCCGGTAACCCACGTGATTCGTTAGATGAAACGTCTTCAACATCCAGTGAAAAATATGAACGTGAAGTGGTAATATCCAGAGTGTATGAAGGCTAAGTAGCAGATAGTTACAGTAATATAATTTCTATTATTACAGATGATATTGAATCATTGCTTCGATGACATTGAACGTTTCATTGCACGGCTTCAAAGCTCTGCTGCAGCTCACAAGGAACTTGAGCGCAGAAGACGTTCTAGGAAATCGAAGAAGAAGGATCATGGCGATGGCATGTTAAGCATGAGGGCTAAACCTCCTCCTGAACGAGAGTTTGTGGATGTGTTCCAAAAATTCAAGCTTTCTTTCAATTTACTGGTAACTTTATTGATTATTTTTTTCTTTTTCAAAAAATAAATGACATGTAGAGAGAGAAAAAAATTAAATTGTGAATTCCAGGCCAAATTGAAATCGCACATCCATGATCCAAATGCACCAGAATTGGTTCATTTTCTTTTCACACCTCTGGCATTGATTGTTGATGCGAGTCGAGACTCCAATTACGGCCCAAACCTTGCCTCGAAAGTAGTTTCTCCTCTCCTTCTTAAAGACGCTCTGGAACTTCTTGCCAATTGCTTGACATCAAAAGAAAGTGACCTGTGGCATTCGCTCGGGGACCCGTGGATTATTCCAAGGTATGTACAGCCGCTAGGTTTTCTACGCGGGAAGGATATTTGTTGTAACTTTTTTCACAGAATACTTTCCTGTAATTAATGTACTAGTCATGTTGATGTATAATTTTGTTTTAAAGGGACCAATGGAAGGGGTATGTTGCACCATATCACCCAACATTCAGTGATGGGTGGTCACCAGACTACCCAATCTCGGAAGAGAGAGGAGTTGCTGAACTGACTGCTGCTGCTGCGGCAATTGCTGTGCAAAAGGCCCGTAGGGAAGACGCACTTAAAACACAGCGTGAGGTTGGTTTTCTTAAGGCTCCAAATTGCTCAAAGTTGTCGTTAATGCCATTTTTATACTCGTTAACTGCAACCGAAAATCTTTTGCAGGCTGATTTCAGGGAACAGGACTTCCACCGAAATCAATTTTACTATGGCAGCGACATTAGTGGCGATAGACCAGGACCATCTCCTGTTGGGTAAATGAATGCAGTTATATTTGGACTAATGTATTTTCTGTGAAATTTAAAGTTGAACTACAACGATTTAATTCGTGTTTGTAGCCATTCGCCACAAATGGAGTACCGAAGTGACATCAGCGTGGACTCGATCGAGCGCAGTGGTGTCCCTCCGGTGATGCACGACTCGCAGAAAAACTTCGAACGACAGCAGAAACTTTGGTTGGAAGAGCTTCGGTCTCGCGATGCCAAAGTGGTGCAGGTCGTTTTTCCCAGGACTGCAAACAATGACAAGGAGTTGACCGTGTTCAGAGGAGAATACCTTGAGGTTCGGCCACTTCTCGTACAATATCATTGCCTGTTGTACATTGTAAACTGTAAAATGGGGAATTCGGATCAGGTGCTTGATGACACGAGAAAATGGTGGAAAGCCAGGAATTTCCGGGGATCGGTGGCACACGTGCCGCATACCATCGTAACCGCGGTTGAAGAAGATGCGGCGATCATAAATCCGTACGCCGCACAGCAAAGGACAGTTGCATATGTTGTATGTTGTTTTCATTACTCCTCACTTTGCTGCCGTGTTAGTATATGATCTCTTATTGTGGGATTTAATTGATTCGAAGGATTCTCCTGGTCGATCATCTGACAGTGGGTCGGGAGACCGACCAAAGGGCCCGCCTATACCTCCACCTGCCCCTGCGCCAGCCGATTGGGTGAAAAGTGAACGACAAGGTAAAAAAGGCGAATTTCGATATTTCTAATCGAGCTCAGTTTGCAGGGTTATTTGAGTCTGTATCACCATTTTGTGGCCTCGATGAGTGCACAATGTGATGTTTTGCCCACACGCGGCATTCTTTATTCGCGATCTTTGACTGACCAATGGCCGCTATTCGATTAACATCATTAACGTTATAACAATGTGAACGGAGCTAACTCCAAGATTACTCCAAGTGAGTTATCTGTCAAGATGGAACCGTCCTTTTTAGCCGTTCGGGGAATAAGTGTAAATAGCGATTTTTACTTAAATGAACTTTATCCAATCGTTGCGATTAACGAGGAGCAATGTGATTTGAGACAAATGGCCGCCATGTGTAAGAATATACAAATTGCGCCTGACAATTTCCAAATTAACTTAGCATAATAATATATGATTATTCAAGTGCATAATAAATAAGCAGTTGTCAATTAACAATTGGTTGAAAAGTGAATATGCACAGTGAAGAGTGTTCACAGTCGTTTCACCTGCGGTAATTTCAATTAGCTAATGAATAGTTGACTTTTTCACTATCCTACCAATCTTTGATTAACTTACTTTATAATGTTTTAATGTTGACAAGTTACGGAAGAGAAATTGTATTTTTGCATTTTATTTTTTGATTTATTTAGTATGTGTGTAATAAGTATATTGTCTGGGGAATTAGGGTAAAGTTTTACAATTTCTGCAAAATTAACCCAAACCTGCAAAGGCATTAACCGGTCATCAAGGTCACAATTGTTGATTTACCACCTATTTATATACCATATGCTCAACATGTTCCTGAAAGTAAGCATTGCAGTGTCCATTATTTTAATTCCAGCATTCTGTAAAACCTCGTTTATATGGCACCAACAAGATTGAATTGAAATTTACTAGCGTATTACGTATATTATTCGGAAACAACTACTATAAGGTTACTGCTGTTACAATTAGACTAATGTTTTTATAATAGTTTAATATCCAGTGTTTCAGATCTGGATAATTGGGAACGATTTCATTAATGATAAGTTCATTTAATGTGAATTGTAGATGCCATATAACAGAGAGTTTAGACATACTGTTGATCGGTATTTAAGTATATTATATTGTAATTCTGGAACACTACCTGTATGAATGATAAATTTTGATTCAAAAGTTGTAAAATTGACTTACTTTTCTGAGGTGTTTACAAAAAGTCTGAAATATTTTGGTGTTTTCAGTGCAATAATGATATTTTACTGTTCTCATTGTTTATTCCATTGATATAATATTGACTTATGTTGTTGAGTCAAAGCAGCTTTTTCTGTTGGCTTTGTGCGCAGTTTGGAATACAGTATTTATTTGCCAATAAAAGTTTGCAATTGTACCTGTGGAATGAATCCGCTTTTAAACACCGCAGTGGTTTTTCTCATCAGCGGCAAGTAAATACTGTATTGTCACCAGCTGTTTGTGTATGTTCTTGATGAGAAAAAGAGTGTCAAGTGATGAGCATGTCTGGCAAATTGTACAGTATACAGGTTGTTTTCGCAAATGAATTTTGTACATGGTTTAAACGTGTGTTCACCATTCATGTAACATAGTATAGATATTGTCAATTTATCTTTGCTGTTGCAATCCGTCAACCAATAAAGGACATTTGTTTCTTTGGATGCTTCCGTTTGTGTAGTCCCAGGTTGCTACGTGGCTTATTAAATGTCATCGACAATTGTAAGTACGCTCATTTTCTGTTATTTTCAATGTAGTTGACACCATGCAGAACTGTTGTATATTTTTTATATTAATTACAGTTTAGAAAGTTAATATAATATGCGCATGCATGTTAGTGTATCTATCATTTAAATATGAATTCACTATTTGATAAACAACATCTTTTACAGCTAATATACCACAGCCTCCACCACAACCAGCTCCAAATTCAACTCCACCTCCACCTCCAATGCCGGTGATTACGAAAAGTGCCCCACTCAGGAAAACGCCCAAAAAACCGGCAAATGACAAAGGCATGTGTTTTTATGATTTTCCTTTCGAAAACTTGTACAAATAATTTGATTTTCAGTAAGTCACGGCTTTGACGACGAGCTCAAGAAGACGCTTGAAATGAGGAGAAGCAGTCCATTTGGCAAACACCATGCTCCTCTGATTTACATTGCTGATGATTCCACACCTGGAGAAGTTCAGGCCTGGCTGGACTCCAAGGGCTTTGGAAAAAAGTAAAGTTTCCAATGGAGCACTGTGAAAAATGGTAAGCTAAATTGGTGATCTGTATTGCAGAGTTCAAAACATGATGGCTGGGCATGATGGACATGCGATATTTAAAATGGACCGTCATGAAATGGAACAACTGTGTGGGAAAGAAGAAGGTGCACGGCTACACAGCCAAGTTAATGTTCAGAAAAGCGTCAGTGGGGTATGTTCAATTACTGTAAAAGCAATTACATTCGCTATATTCGTGCTGCTAATCGTAAATGTATTTTCGTAGTATAAAACTCACAGTTCTAAAGAACTGCAAGATATTTTGGCCAAGCGCAAAGAGCGCAGTGAGCTGCCGAGACAGGGCAGCCATGAAACCACCAATCATAATATCAGGAGTAATAATAGTGATGATTCTGACTCTGACAGTCATACGCATCAGCACAAAGAACCTCCAAGTAATCTTATTTTTAGCATTATCGTGGTCAAATAATTATAAGATTGCTAATTACGATTTAGTTTACAGTTGCTAGTTGTTGGTTTTTTAAATGTCCAAAACATTCCTGATCTTTTTACTTTCCATAGGAGCTGAGGTTCACATTCATAGTCCAGTTAAAGACGACAGTGATGACGATGATGAGGATGTTGGTGGCCATGGCACTCTACGCTACCAGTTACAAAAACGGAAAAAGGAAATTGCGCACAAGAAGTAACACATACGGCCATTTGATTCAAATGAAACCAATTATAATTGTTGCTCAATTTACAAAAATTGCTAATATATCCTGTTAAGACTTCTTTTTAAAGACGAGATTAATGCAGTTCACGTAAACTACATATTATTACCCTTTTCACGTTCAGACAGTATTATGCATTTATGGTAACAATACTGTATACAAAAATAATGTTAATATATCATTAATAATTAGGTATAAGTGTGTTTCGCACTTGCACAATGCCGTTGTCACAAATTACTTGATTACCAGGTTCAATAATGGATATCAGAATTTTACTACATGTGTAGAAAGTTAATTATAAAAACGGTAGTGATGTTGCTAGCATATATGTGAATGTAATGTACTACTGATTGATTACCTCATATTTTATAATTCTGGTATAACGTGCATGCAAGTATATTAAAATGAATAGTGTATATTTTGGCTTCGATCATGTAAATAGGGATAGCAATTAAATGAATAGAATATTAGAACAAACTAATCTTTGGATATCAATATTTAATTGCATAGCAAAACTGTGCCATGATAATTTATCCTTCATTATCAAATATGTAATTTTATAAACTACGATGTGGTGGTTTTTTTTTGTGTTGTACAGGGTGTAACGGCGACCATGTTACAGACTTTAAAGGTGTATAGGGTGGGTAAATTTGACCTCATTTCACCAATGAATGGATAGCCGGAAATGCATGGTTGTTATAAGGTATGACCGTAAAACCTCTTGTGGGCATTATGTTAATAAATTACACAAACGAATAAACACTGAATGTTGATTTCTTCATTAAATGGGAATGTTTAAACAGTACAGTGTGTGTGTTACAAAAGTTGCTCGAAGTATGACAGCCCTGAACGTGGATACAAGCGGTGCACCTATGGTGCATGCTTCGGTAAACCCTCGCCATTATGTCTGGCATGTTTTTAATGTGGTTTGCTGCAGCCAGAATACGTGCAACCAGTTCCTCCTCTGAGTCAATGGAGGTCTCTTACACAAGACTCTTCATGTGGCCCCATATGAACAAATCAAGTGGAGCCAGATCAGGTGGGTGTGGCGGCCATGCCACAGGGCCACATTGGCCAATCCATCGTCCTCCAAATGTTTCATTCATATGGGCTCTAATGTTAGGTGCACACTTCGCGCGACAGCCGGGCGATTGCCACACTGTCGTCGAGCAATTGATTCGCGGAAAAATCACGATGCACACTTCGCGCCCTTGCTAGTTGCAAGGGGACGATTGGATCGC
>JAQIWR010001742.1:0-12804 GCA_034695945.1 Glomeris hexasticha
CCCCCCCCCCCCCCCCCCCCCAAAGCTACCTTCAACACTAAAAACATCAAATCAAAAACCCTTTATGTTTTCCTTTCTCAAAATTGAGAGAATCGCTCCCATTACAACATCTATTTTTCTACTTCAAAATCCACTTTAAAAATCCCAAATGTACTTTAGTTCATTTACCAAACCTTTTTTTTATATTTCTATACATTTTCGTTTAAAGTTGCGAGACCAGTGGAGCATTAGTAGACAGAATTCGCCAAGAATCTTCAATAGGCTTCATTAGGCCCCATGTCACAACAACATCGGTATGAATCATCGTTCCCCATCCCGGATTATCATAATTCACAGATTGGGGGGACAAGTTGGAGCGTCGTAATTGGTGACGATCGGTGAAGTGAAGAGGCCCTGGGTCAATGGTCACATGTGCACACTCCACGTTTCTATTTGCAGTATAGAGGAGATGGTTGTTGTTGATAAAAGTCGACGAGATGAGACATATGGGGAGATGGAAGGAGCGACTGCGCATGCTCCGTGGATGCTGCGCAGGGCTGCCATCCTCTTTATTAGATTCGCCTACAACAGAATCGATCAAGCTTTTCTTTTACTTATATATTCCGGGGCCTAAACAAACACCAGTCCATTTAGCTATAGGCTATAGGGAGGAAACAAAATGGCGATGAATTAATTCCCACTCCCAATATGTATTTCACTTTCAAGACCTATATATATGTATATATATAGTATGGGGAACGGAGTGAGAGGGAAAAATGTAACGGCTGAATATATATATAGAAGGGGGAACGATCTGCATAATCAAATATGACACCCTGTGTTTTTAACATCATCATTCTGATGAAATTGCTCCATATCAAAACGTAACTCGAGCCCAAACTTTTGCAAAAGTTACACGTTTTATTTTTGAGAAAAAGTAACAAATTTCATTGGAAAAGTGAATTACATTTTAATTTAATATTATTATTATACGATAGATCCTTTTTCGGCGCATGCATTATAACTTAATTTTTACAGTAAAACCTGTATATGTATGGTGGAATCTCATGGGACCGCATAAAAAGTCCACTATAGACAGGTTTTACTGTACATGTCACACCGCAGCATTTATCGTTGCGTCATCTGGTGCCAGAATTGAGAAACACACGCATAATACAATCAGCGATAACATTCAAAACCGGTTCATCTAAATGCAAATAATTCCCGTTCTAGATTACAATCGGTGCATGTTTTCAAATGTAAATTCTCGGTGTAATATTTTGTTGAATAAACTCAAATTGTCCACTTGTATAAATTTACATCGACGCACCATTCACGTTTGCACGAATTTAAATAAGCATAAAATCGTTTTAGCCGCAGTTGTATTTTACATTCACGACCGTGGGAATGGCGATGTAAATGCGACCTAATTTATGAAACGCCCCCGACACTCATTTTACTCAAAACCCAATTTGATAATCATCGCAAAACCCTTCACCGTTGTAAAATCTACTCATGCATGCGTCGTTTCGGGACAAGTTTGGCTTTCGTGCCACGCCCATTTAATCCTTTTGGACCTTGCCGAATTTTTATTATAGGCCTACACATCCTCAAACCCGTAATATTTTGTATTTTCAAAAACGGAATAAAACTACGTAAGATATGTGGACAGAGAATAATAAGGAAAAGAAAAAGGAGGATTTGCGATTGCGTCACAGTCTTTTTACGGCTCACCAAACCAGCTTTCCATTCTTACGCAATCTCTTTTCCTCCAACAAACACCACCTTATTACATTATTTTCTACTTAAACATGTTCTAAAATCGCACACAACATCGTAAAATTTAAACATGAATTAGGAAAATGTTTATCATTTTTTCCTGCATAAAACATTTTGTCTACATGTATACTATTTACATATACATATATACTAAAACCTGTCTAAGGGGGAATCTCATAGGACGTAAAACATTTGTCTCCAAAAAAGTTAAATTTTCCATCATCGACAGGTTTCCACCGTAAACGGGTTTCACTGCATTTCAAGACTTAATTTAGGCTTTTAATTTTGGGACAAGATATTATTTATTTCCAAGGTTCTCATCTGTTAAAAATGTGCCCGAGCCTATAAGGACTATATACAGGCCCTATATACTTCTCAAACCTACTTGGGGCCTAAATTCAGTCATTCTCATTTGCGTCCCTTATTACCTGAAAAAACTCGTTGGAGGAAATATTTGAAAACTATCGATGGTTAGTTACTCACGCCCTCAAATTACAATTGATAACGATGAATTCCAAAAATAACAGGATTTAATAAACCCGAATTTAAAGGAAAATAAAAAAGGGGGATAAATAAGTATATGTTTTACAACCCGTATTGTTATTTTGTTATTTATTAAGGAAGTTTCCTGTTTATAAGGAACCAGATAAACAACATTTTCAACAAATCAAAAAACCGACTGTTGAAACGAAACAACCTGGAAACTCCCAAATAAGCTCAAGAATTCGTACACAAAACTGTCATTTTCGCCCATTATTAAAAACAAAAGTTCCCAAAACAAAAAATACTTTAAAAAATAATGATTACTATAAGTTTTTATACAATTAAAACTTCACATTAAACGATTAGCATTTTTTAAAAATATAAACCCGGTTTTTTGTCCTCGAGGGACATCGGTTTGGACAGATGACGTCACCATTTCGAAATGACGAAAATATAATTACCTAGACGCATGATGGCGAAATGAACGGGAGGTTTCAAAACCCTTCTGGCCCATGCCGAACGGATTCCTTCCAAGTAATATTCGTTTCCGCTCATGAGTAAAGTGCCAGGGGCCACATAGCCCATGTACTCCACGTTGTTCACGCTGTCCACGATCGTCTGATTCCAGAAACACTTTCGATTCTCCTCCTGGAAATCTTGGAAAATCAGAAATCCGCTCTCCAGCATCCAGTTCTCGTCGTCTTCCGTACATTCCACCACGCAGTTCAACCTTTTCAAAACCACTCCCAGACATCTCTGCGACATCATCGTCCCTTGCACGCAAACTTTCTTCTCATCGTAGATACTTTTTTGCGACATTTCACCTCATCCCGTTCGAAATGCGACAGCAGCGACGCCACACGTCCGACCTCCACCGACTTCACCCACGTTCTGAATCGCGCCTTCCAAAATTCCCCCTAAAGTCATCGCCAGTTTCAGCCAACTATTGGCTGGCTGTCGGCCAACAACATTTCCCTCATACCCCTGCAGGGCGAAAAAGCATTTCGCGTTCCGCAACGTCCTACAACTTTGCAATTTGCCGGGTTAATGGAACGCGCAAAAAACGTTTTGCGCCGCGCGCCACCTGCATTCCGTATCACGAACTACGATCGAACGTCGCGCGCCTCAATCGCTGTAATATTAGATTTATTTATTTTTTACTTGGTTGTATGGATTTTAAGAAATGTAGGGACATTTTTTTTTCAGTAGGGGGCGTTTACAAATTACGTCATTCAGAAAAATAATGTACCAGGTCTTCCCCCGATATGTACCGACCTGGAAATTATACAAATGCTTTAAATCCCTGCATTCATTATATACTGGATCCATATAAAGTCAAGTACAAGTCGTCTTAAAATTTTTGGCACTTTGCCACCATTGTTACTTTGTTCTAGTAAACCGTTTACACAAACAGTAGACACACAATTGAAGTAATCTGTATATAATCCGAAGCTCCACCACTGAGATCTTTTGGCAGACATTACACCATATGCAGTCAGCCTTTAAAAAATACAGAAATACTTTTTACGTAATTAAATTAACAAGGAAACGTTCAGGTTTCACATTTACCAAATAACACATTCAGGTTAAACACACGAGACGATTCCCTTCGATGGCAATATTTAATTTGGCCATTTCCTGTACGATCATCCACATGTTCCTCTTATTACAATCGTTACTTATCTTCGCAGATTATATAAATATGCATAAAGGCTATGATGCGAAGCCTATTGAAATTGTATTAATAAAGTTGAAACATTATATAATAAAAATATAAATGAAAAGAAAAAACTGAATACGAGACAGACATGTTTCAATATACATTTACTTATAGTAAAAGCACGGACTTACATACTCTTACATGGACTGCCAACTCGTGACGTCAGCCATGTTATTGGGGAGACGACGATCGCGCACGGAAGTGACGTCACATTGGAGGAATCCCTGCATCCGGTCTATCCATTTGCCACATGTTGGCAGTGTTTACATGGTACCCTGTTTGGAGAGTAGCATGCGTCACAATCTCGGCCAGCCGAGGGTCAACTTGCATGACCGGATATACAGACTTCCTCCTTCCGGGCGCGGGTATCGTCCCTTACCCAGGATGCAACAGTTGGCAGTCCATGTAAAGAGTATGTAAGTCCGTGGTAAAAGTCAGTCATAGTTGGCAGACTTTTTGCTTCGAAATGTATCTGTACGCTTGGTAGAATTTGCTAGGGCGTTCTCGAATTCCAGAATAGGAACTCTTTTTCTCGGTGCATTAACATTAGCGTAGAGATACATTTCGAAGCAAAAGTCTGCCAACTATGACTGACTTTTACTTTGTATAATTTTGTTGCTATATGAAATTTAACCGAAAGTCAAAACCGAAAACCGTTCACGAAACTAATCCGCGTCTCCCCTGAAATTCATTAAAAATAGTTCCTATATAATGCTGCATTTTTCAGACACGTACGTCAGCGTAAAACAAAATATTTGCCCAATTAACTCTTTTCCTCGCCGTTTTGCGTTTTGCGTTTCAAATACTGTTTACTACTCGAATGCAGCGTGTCGATTATGGGGGAAACGACGCGGTACGGTCTGAAAGCCGCCAATTCGTCCGGCTGCGCGCGGTTCTTGTTCCTAACCGGTCTCATTTTGTTCAACATCGCCATCTTCAGGCAGTTCTCATCGCATAAGCAACCGGAAAAATCGGCGCAAGTTTCGTTAGCCACGCAAGAATCGGCGACGGAGTAAACGCTCGCGTCGGGACCGGCGCGCTTCACGAGCCACCTGTCGCGGTCTTCGTCCGTCTTGCATTGTCTGCTCAATAAAAACGACCCGTTATCTAGATCTTCGATATCCATACTGAACGCGCTACTCGTCTGTCGAGCGTTGCATCCCAAACTCTCGTTCTTTTCCTGAAATTCACAAACGCGTGTTAAATTAAACCGTAACGTGTAAATATCGTACGATTATTGAATCGCGTTCATAGCAACCTTGGAGTCGCGTTTAGGAATGAGCCATTCGCTCGCGTCGCGGCTGTCGTTCGGCGAAGGGATCACCGAGAACTCGCTCGACGACGAACTTTCGCTCCGGGCCACCGTGATGGATTCGGACACCGAGGAATCGTCGTCGCAACACTGGAAGTCCATCGCGTTCGTATTCGTCATCCGGAGAGGATTTCGAGGCTCTTCGGGCAAAACCATCTTCTTAAGCCATCTGCGAAGTTCCTCCGTCTTCCAATTCGAGTTGCCGCACGCTTTAGTTTCCCGCGACTGAAAGAAAATCATCCGTATAGAAAGTTACAATTTCCTCCAACAATTAGCTTATAATGTATTACTTTGACGGTATAAAATTCCAGGATTTCCATGACAGTAAACACCAGCAATTTCGTAAATTAACAACATTTTACGGACAAGGGTTTAACATTTTTAAAATCAGTTGCGTACCTATTCTAAAATCCATATAATTGTAATGAATAATAAGACACCACTTACCACGAGCCAGTATTTGTTTTCCGAATCGCGCGATTCTCGCGGCGAAGTTCTCCGTAGCCATTCGCGCGTCAGATTCTCGTCTTTCTCGTGAAGCCAAACTTTCTCCTTATTTTCAATGTCCCAATCTATTCTTTTCTACACGGTCGATACAACAATAAGCATTACTTCGTCGATCAAAGTACAAAATATTACATCGTAATAAATGACAATAACCTCTCTTTGCTCTCGCTTATCCGAGTCACAATTTACATTTTTCTTCGTTTCAAACTCTTCGACGTTATTCTCGTACACTTTCCCCGTCGTCAACGGTAATATTTTCTGAGAAAGCGCCGCGTTAGCTAGTTGAAATCTCGCAAGAAGTTCCGCAGCAGTCTTAGCGTAGTCCGCAATCTCTCGCACGGCACGCGCAACTCTCGCGTCCAAACTCAACGGTAGGTACGAATCATCGGGCACGTATTTCTTCACCTGCAAAAATTAACCGATTTGTTAAGTAATATTCTAGCAAAACTTTAGCTTCATCGCGCATACCTCGGCCAGATTGGCTTTCACCGATGACATGTCTTCCACAACCTGCAGTACATCGTATTCCGCATTGGTGATGCATCTGCGAATTTCATCGCACGTCATACGATTGCCGTTCATTTTTCACAATCTGAAACAAATTAAATGTAAAAACGTCATTATTACACACTCTTAGAAATTTGTATTGGGAAACCAATAAAATTTCTATTGATTCCAGTCATATCGGCTTTGGTTGTGCTCACAATATTGTACTGTTTTACTCGCAATGCAATACCCTACCTGGTGTTATTGCCAATGGGATTAAATAAGTTCATTGGGGTCAACCCTATTGAGGTATTTCAGTGCGTATACAATAAGGACTCATTTCTGTGGTATTGTTAAACCAAGGAGTTATAACTTTGGTTATTGCATGTGCAATGGTTTATTATTCCAGTTGCAATATGCACCAGGTAAATTATTGTGGAAATAAGCTGCAGCTTATTTCATAGGTTATTATGACTTTTTCCTATCGATTAACATAAACATATCGACCGATTTTGATTTGAAATTCGCGGTATTTATTTAAATGCCCCCGCCCAAAATCTAAAACAACACTAATTATAAATAATATAATAATAAATTGTAGAAAGTAAGAAAGTAAATGTAAATCTAGTCTTCCTTTTTTCTAATCAAATATTTTTTACCAACGCCGCCCGCCATTCAAGGACTCGAAAGCATCACGTACGCCACCAAATCTACGCTCTTTTATCCGAACACGATCGCGAGCCCCACCCACTCCAAACAGTACGAGAAACTCCATTGGCTCCTGCTGTAAACCTCGCCCACTGGGACACGCTCGTAACTTCCGCGATCAACTCCAACCTTGTTTTTTTCAATAAAAAACGCGTAGTGCATTGCTGAAGAAACAAAATACCGCATCCTCGCTTATAATCCACCGGCAATCGGTAACATTATATTCAACATAAATCTAATCGGGCCTTCGCACTTGCAATGGCACTTGGTTCGGATATTCGAGACATTCCAAACAGCTGTTTGGATGCGCTTACTGCGCCGCGGCATTGCGAGCAACTTTATTGCGCCGATCATTCTCGCGCGCAACACATTCTGAAACGCGAATTGGTTCCGCCGCGATGACGTCAGGAAGTATTGCGCGCAACGTTTGGTACACGCTGGTACACGCGAGAAAGTTGCGGAGGCGGGAAAACGGCAGCAGTGATTTTAAAACCGAAACTCACTCCAAATAATGCGTTCATGCAGTTGTATATCATCGAGAACAAAATGATTATTATATAAAAATCTTGCCTGAATCGAGCCTGGATGAAGATAATGTTCCTCGTCGAAAATAAACTGGCAATTAAAAGGCAAGTTCGATCTTCACGATTCCGACAGTAAAATGTCGCAAATATAGAAGACAAACTAGGAACTAAAGGAAAGCGTGCATTTTAAGATTGCGGACAAGATACATATATGTCCAACAACCTCAAGGACGTCCCGCGGAAGGACGGGGAAATTCGCATTTACAAGGTAGCTGGACGCAGCGCGTAAATCCCACACACAGCAGTGTGATGCGATGTACTACACTTAATGATGCGACGCAACTTTTGCAGCGCTTACCGCACTTGTCTTGTACTTTTACTAATATACTTTCTTTTGCATTACTGAACCAATGTAAATTGTTAAAACTATGCAATTTTAAAATTTGATTGTAATAGCAGTTGACCGATTTCGAGTTTAATCGCACGTATCACGACACGCTGGAAATGGGATCGGCGCGCTTCGCGCAGCCGCCATGTTGATTTCTACCCCCATTCCCAAGTTCCGAACTGAACAAAATGGCCGAAGACATCGCAGGGAACTTGCAAACGTATCAATTACAATTACAGCAAGTACGAAAATAACTCTTACGCCTATTATATTATGTAGCATTTCAGGATGTAAACAAACGTATCGATTCGTTAACGGTGTAATTCCGTTATGGTTTTCGATATTTTTACCCCTTTTGTGGTGGTGGCGGCCATCCAGCAAATTTTGATCGATAATTTTGAACGATCGTCACGCATTTTCAGGTGGCGTCCGCTCTGGATGGCGACCCGGATAACGAAGAATTGATAAAGTTGAGGAAAGATTTAGCGGAGGTGATCGAATTGACGAAGGAATTACTGAAGTCTCAAACGGCAAATGCAAGTAGTAAAGAAGGTGCATCCGGAGGATCTCAACCTGCCGTCAGGGAATTCAAGATCGGAGACAAATGTTTGGCATTGTGGCCGGAAGATAATCAGTACGTGTGTGTTTACGTTCGCAAATTCGTTACGTATTTTCTCTTAAATTTCAATGTTTTAGGTTCTACGAGGCTACCATCGTAGAAATAGGGTTATTAGAAGGCCACTGCACCGTATCGTTTCTTGCATTTGAACATAGGCAGGTTACTCAGGTGAGAACCAATTATAATACTTCATGTAACTAACTAACTAATTGTAACTGTCATTTTCAGATGAGCACTCTAAAACCGATGGCCAAAAAGAAACCGATCACGGTCGAAATGGTTCTAGGAGAAGATAAACTGAAATCGAAGTAAAGCTGAAATTTAATATTCGTCCGTTGACATGTAGTATTGCGATTGATGTCGATTGTAATTCGCGCAGAAAACAGATCGTAAAAATCCAGCGAGAATACAAGAAAAAGAAGCAGCAGAAGAAAGCGCAGCGTATTCAGAAATTAGAGGAAGAGCGGGAAGAAGAAAAGACTAAATGGCAGAGCTTCAATTCAAAAGTACGATTAAAAATGTATTGATATTTGGATTATTGACCGCGATTAATTACGCGTTGTTACAGGCGTTTAACAAAAATAAGAAAGGCCAAGTGAAGAAAAGCATATTCGCTTCGCCGGAGAATCCGGGCGGCCGAGTCGGAGTGGGAACCTGCGGCATCGGGGGCAAGCCGATGACCGAGTACCATCAGCAGGAGAAATGGCGACGAAACATGTCCTCGTAGGAAGAGGGACAGTACACCTCATTTCTCTTTGTTTTAAGACGACCTCATCGGATACGCGTACCTACGTTTTGCGATTAGTCTTTCGGTGTATAAACCAATTCTCATAATTATTATCAATCAATTTCCTTTAAAACGTAGCAAAAGCATTTTGTCGTTATCCCAACACCAGTAACTGTGCGTATGGGTTGGTCGTTTTTTTGTAGGTACACGATGCGATAGAAGAGTCCGATACGGGGACGAACGAGAGAGTCCAGGGTGAACCCGAAATCGTGGCCCTTCGGATTTAAACCAGGTAGACTACGCCACGTACGTTTACGGGTTTACGTCTCTCCCCGCGCGCGCCAAATTGTTCTCTAAATTCGTACCTGCTGTTGGTGTAGGTATAGTTTTTCTTTTCTTTTTGTCTGCTGTTTCTTTTCTCTATGCAGCCAATGTGCGTACGTCCTGCCGCTCTACTTTTAAAAGAGAAAAAGCAGCATGATAACCATCCGCGACGCTGCGAGCCAAAATATCTCGATATTTTTGACTTGATCCGTGTGAATTTTTCGGCAAATAAACACATACTGTAAACGGTTTTATGACATGCGTGTGTATTATTTCATTTCATTTTCTGCGGTGATTTACAAACCAATGAGTATCAAAAGGTAAAAACTTTGTTATTTACCCTACGGAAAAGCTAATGTAGTCCGAACAATTCACAAAACAATGTTGAAAATCGTTATACGAAGATGCGCCCATATTACTTATTAGAATTACTACGAGTTACCGATTGTGGGCAAAAAGTTAGGACCGCGAAGAGGCGACGCTCGGCGTTAACAACATAACTTCTTTTCGCCGCTTCCCGAAGATTTCCCGTTTCCATCCAAACTGAATCTTTCGCTGTCCCCGTCGTCGTAATACGAAGCTTTGTCGTTGGCGAGGATCTGAAATCGAATCATCATCCCTAATTAATGTGAATTTGAAACTGGCTTCGGACAAAATTGTGGCTTCCGAGGGATCATACATCTGTCGCTTATCCCGCAGCAAGTTGCCACGGTTACGAAGCACATTTCAAAAATTAGGGCCGTATTATTTTTGCCATGCACATACATCCCACAGCTATTTGTCACATAAATGTCAGAATTACCGAAGCACTTTAGGCACCGCGCCCGAGAATTATTTCTCTCGTTTATTAATTTTTTTATAATCCAACGACCCTTATTTTTGATTGATTATTAATTAGGAAATGCATATTCATTTTAACCCACATAGCCGGTTTTTTTGACTTTGACACGCTACGATTTTTTCCATATGTGGCATATCCATAAATGTAAATTTGTGAAAATTATCTAGATTATTTCACGGTCAATCATCAAAATACACACGTTGGCATCTGTGTCAAGGAATATAATTTGTAACCGGCTCACCTTGGTAACCAAAAACTTTGAACACTCGTCGATGTTGATATTATCTTTCGCGGACGTCTCAAACCAGCCGATGAATCCTTTCTCTTTGCAATATTCGTCCATTAAAGCGGGATTATTTACGATTCCTTCCTTATTTTGATCGCACTGCGAGAATACGTGAATACGAAACAACAATGTTATAGGTATACGCGCGTGATTCCGCAAGGGCAAACCTTGTTAGCGAGGAGCACGCAAGGAACTTTGCTGCCGTCCGGCAACTGTACTTTACTGTCCAAATCATTTTTCCACTTCTGAACCGCTTCAAAAGTTGCTGTTCGAGTCACGTCAAACACGATGAACGCTCCAACAGCTTCCTTGTAATACACTCGGGTCATGTTCCCGAAACGTTCCTGTCCTGCAATTCAATTACTCTTCATTATTCTATTGTTTACATCTGTCCGTTTAGAAAAAAACACTATACTTTTCTTTAGTACTCTTATATGTGCATGAAAGAACAGTAACTATAAATATATTAAGCATAAAACCAATGTGAACTGTGTGTATGTTACAGTAAATGTTCAGAAGTCGCCATTTTATCAAATAACTAGTGATTCTACATTACGGCGACTTCACGCGCCAGTTTGCAAATTTTCAGGTAACTTTATAAACTGGCTGACTGCATCGCCAATGTAAAGAAATATGGAAACGGCAACTACACGAAGCGAGTGTTGTATTAAAATGTGGATGTAAATTTACTAAAATAGGAGAATTCGTTACAACTTCCGGCCGATTTTGCTTCGTTAGAACCGATATTTCGTTTTATCTAGAGTTTTGTATCATTGCGCGCGTGGGGAAAAATTTTGCGCAGCGCAAAAAAAGTTTGTAATAATTAAGCGAATTTCGTTATAAGCGAGTTCGTTATAAGTGGAGTTATATATTTCGAGTAAGATAGTCTGCATAAGTCATATTTCTTTGTATTGGCGATGCAGTCAGCGAGTTTATAAAGTTACTTGAAAATTTGCAAACTGGCGTGTGAAGGCGCCATAATGTAGAATCACTAGTAATTCTATAAAATGGCGACTTCTAAACATTTACTGTAACATGTGTTTTATTTGAGTTATAATTAGGTTTGGGATTTTCATTTTATGCTTTGAATTCCCTAGATAAAATGTGTCTGCTGAATTCTGCATACCCTGCAGAAGGATATTGATGGGTTTTTCTGCAGAGCACGTTCTGCAGAATGCTGTTTATTGATCTGCCGAATATAAGTTACAATTACGTATACTAAAAGTCTCGTAATTATTCCAAACAAAAGCCATAACTGTGAACACTTGCGCATTAATTTTTTATTAGGAAAATAATGTGATAATTGTATTTGATATTGATATTTGCCTTTTTCAAATGCATGTTCGTAGAATTAAATATTTCTCAACGCGCTTCATTAATTTTTATAATGAGCTATTTCAGAAATAACCCGCTTGCCTGCTATGTCCCATAGCTGTAACCTTATAAGTGTATTCAAGTCCCAGTTGAGCACTTTTAATGCGAAATCCACTCCGATCTGAAATCTGGTCAAGGATTTGTTTTTTGCACAACCGCAAAATGCCAATTAGTACGATCAAGGCGGGTATTTAGTGATACGAGAAAACATTGAAATGCCAGTAACAGGAAATGTATAGGGCTTCCAATAGATCTTCATTTTCTTTTCCGCATATGAAAATAATGGAGCAACGGTTCAATGGCCAAAGATATTTTGACACAACTCAAACATCTACCTGCACTCGGCAAACTTAGATGTTTCTTATCGAATGACGTACACCTACGTATCTTAATCTTTTTTACAAATAATTTCCTCGGTCAGCGTATGACGTCAAACTTCGCGCAATCTTATAACTGACGTTAAATTTTCCACTGCAATTTTTTTGTATAAATAATAATCATTATTTTAAAATTACTACGTTATTTTTTAGCCTTGTCATTCACAAAATAGGAACTGAAATCTTAATTACGTGTCCTTAATTTAAATGCAGTTATTTGATGGATCACGCACAGCGTTGTCGCCGCGTGTGAATAGACCTTATGTCCGAGGCGTGGCCTCCTTGGTCACGTGTAGAGCCCTTTATGTAGAGAGTATGGCCAAACCCGTTCACAGCGCTGATTGGTTCGCGCATGTATGGAACGCCATCG
>JAQIWR010001743.1:0-12800 GCA_034695945.1 Glomeris hexasticha
AGACAGCCACAATTTGCACATTTCGACTACCAGGGGGCGCCAAAGCCCTATGGGGAATCGAACCGGAGTTAACGTCCCTACCTACGTATGGAAATTTAAAATAACATTTTATTGCTGTTGTAGGTGTTCGAAAATTTGGAACAGTCTGCTTGTTTCCAAAAAGGGTTGTCTCTGTTCCAAGCAGACATTTTCTACCTTCAAGAAATGCAAAAAAAGATGCAGCTTCGGGCTGCAAATGGCTCGTTTTCAATCCATATCGAGCCAAGATGACCGCGTAAAGATGGCGGCGCTCCGTTCGAAATTGTAATAAACCGTTCGAAATTTTATTCTCTCATATCTCGCGAACGGTTCGTCGTAGAATAACACGGTTAACGACTCTAGAAATAGCTGTTGGGGGACAACAACACAACCTGAAGCTGTCGATTCTCCTTGGCGGACGGAGTGAAAGGTTAGCTGGTGCGTGTATGAAGATTGAAGAGAAGAGAGAGGGTTGCTCTTGCTCTCCCCGAGTGCTGTGTAGCTTGGGGCATGGCATATGCTCATTTGCATAAAGCGAGTAAAGCGAGCATTGTGCATTGGGATCATGGCAGGCTGGCAACACATAACACATACCGAGCCCGGGCACTGGAGGTCAGGTTCGGGTCACGTGAGGGATGGCGACGGAAAAGAGAGACAGTCGACAGAGAGCCTTCATTTTTCCTTCCTTCCCACTTGCTCCTCCCCATTCTCTCCTTTCTCAACAGTTCAAACCCAAGGGTTCAAACCAGCTCCAAACACCCCCAGAGGACATTACCCAACCCACTCCTCCACTCTTTTCCTTCTTCTGCCTTCTGCCACTTGCTCAGCTCCGAACTTCGCTTATCCGAAGCTCGGACGTCCGCTATTACACTGCATACGTGCTCAAAGATGGCGGCCGTTTGACTATAAATCAGCACCGAGATGACCTTACTTACACCTCTGGGTGGTGGTGGTGGTGGTGGTGCATGGTGGCTGCGTGCCGTTTATACAAATATATAATGCGATAAATATGAGGCTTGCCATGGCGAACGACGGAAACAGATTATCGTCTATTAGATCTGTATTAATCCCAGCTGATCACGTGACCATTTCGCTAACTGCGCTTTAATACCGTGTGCGTGACGAGAATGACAATTATTGGAACACAGGCTTAATGAATGTTCCAGCTGTGAGAGCCTAATCATAAAACTGTTTCGCTTCGTTCATATGGCAGCATGTTGGATCACTAGTTGGTTTTATTTTTGAAAATTACTTTTTAGTCACAAAAACGGTTTATAGTCACTGACAAATCGTCACCAAGTGCAGTATGCATCTTTCTATGATGGAAACCTGTACATAGTGGAAACTGATCAATGATTTATATTTTATGGAAAACTTTTGTCTATGGTGGAAAGTTTTTACAATCACTGTTTGTTACCAGTATCTCATGTTGCCAAACATAATTTCGTCACAGAGATAACTTGTCACAGCTCATGTAGTATTTTTAATAGAAACCGCCCTCTAATAAAGAATATGCAATTATTTTTCCATAAAAATGTTCAAATAGTAGGGAAATGAAGCAATCTCTCCTAAAATGTTACACATATAAGTTTCAAAACTTCGGTAGCAATAACAGGAAGTGAAAGGTTTGATTTACTGCCATGTGTAGTGTAAACAGTCACTAAGTTGTGATTTCATATGGCACCGCCAGAGGGCGCAATATATATTTTACACTCAATACACTGAGCAAATCGTTTCTTTGTTTTTTATTACAGAGGTTGCAATAATAATTAACAATTAAAGTCGATATTTTTTTAATGAATCATTCACAACTTTTGATACTACTTTTAAAAAACACTTATTAAACTGGTTTTGATTATATTATTTTACATCATTATTGGGATGTAGGTCACAGTAATTACTTTGCTACACATTATTTCGTAATAACGAAACTTTCCAGGAATGGACTTTTGGGATTTCCCAGTGTGCAAAGTTAAACTTGTGGTGAAATGTGCAGTTATTATTTATTGTTCAGTAACAAACGACAGTCCTGAGATAGAAAGAAACCTCAACCTGTACAGTATATCATACAAAAACGACATAAACAGGTAATTTTAACAAACCATGTTGAATTTTTTGTTGGAAATGATGTCAAATTGCTCGTTTATCTTCTATACTCCTTTGCACATTTAGCTAGAGAGAAAAATTCGGTGAACTTGTTTTCATTTCCCTTGAAACATAACCCCACCCCTCATTCCTAGATTCCCTGCTGACATTAATTTAATTATATAAACTGTGACGTCTCATATTTATGATTAATCTACGGATTTAAAATTCGTTTTGCACGAGTTTAACGTACCCCCCAAAAAAATCTATTGTCAAAGTAGAACTACTTTTTCCAGCGGATTTATACAATGTGAGGGAAAACAATTCCAAGGCTATTGTTCTGTAGATTGAAAAAGGTCATCCATGAATAATATGTGTAGATTAATGGATGATCCCTTGTAATTCTTCCAATATGAAAGTGAAAACTTTTTCAGCTGCCTTTCACCAAGTTGTAATTTTATCATGCACCACCAGAGGGAGTATTAAATGGACTTTATTTGAAGTGGAGTTGTTTTACAGGGTTTTACATGTAAAATCAGGTAGGACCATTATTACAAATTACTGATATGGTCCATCTAAAAAATGGGAGGGGCCAAGAGGAAACTAGCAATTATTCCCACACCCCTTTTGGGTTGGTCTATTATACAATGACCTTGAATTGATAAAATTCATCCTTGAAACGAAACGAAAGGGAGGATGCGTTTAAAAATTTAACTGCTGCCAAGGCTTTTTTGATATTTATCTTTGGATTTTATGGTTATACTCTTAACGGTAAACGCAGTAAAAAGGTGAATAAAAAACACTAAGGCCCTAAGGAATGGATGGATGGAGAAAAAAAAGGTATGAACATTGCCTGTTTCCATGATAGTAAACCCAAATGTGAAGTAACAACCCGTATTTACCCTCCTAATTCGAGTTGCGTGCAATCTGCAACCGCAATTTCGACATAAAATAGTTTTCCATTACGTCACAAGTGGCGCTGGTGTTGGCCATGACCCGTTTGTGTTGCGTTTTCGTAAGTTACCGACAGTAAATTGATGACTGCAACTACATCATACCATAACCTACTAATATTAAACCTTGCTATTTGACGTAACACGTTTCGAAAACACAGCGTATAAATTTTCATTAATGATTTGGATTTTTGCATGATGGCCGCATTCATGCAATCGTTTAGCCTCGTTAAATATGGCCACGTCACGTGACCTCGTGCTGCATTTCTACCAATTCAATTGGCTACCATTCACTTTCATATGCATGGCCCACAGGGCCCCACAGGGGACCACAGGGGCCCACACAGCCGAGTGATTGATGATATCAAATGAAGACAGTGGCCCTTTTCTGCTCATTTTAGGGTGGAATTCCCCAGCATCACGTCACACAGGTATATCACAATTAGGGGGAAAATTTGTCAATTACGTCCAGTAGGGTAACTTTCAAATCCAGTAAAACGGCAAAGATGAATGATACTAATAATAATAAAACTTTATTTTATAAGAAGTATAACTTTATAGTTTCTGTGAAACCTGTCTATAGTGAAAAATTTGACTTTTGGTTAGCTCATTGAGAGAATGATTTGTTTTTTAAAAACCTCCGTATAGTGGAAACTGTCTAGAAGTTTTTGAATGTTCGTTGGACCAAGGTTGGACCATTCACAACATTAATTATGTTTTTTAACCTCTATGGCGGAATTTTGTGAACTCGATTAAGGAAAATTTGAATTTTTGTTGGACAATTGACATCATGACTTGTTTTTAAAAATCTCTCTATGCTGGAAAAACCTGTCTATGCTGGAAAATTTGCCGTTTTGTAGCACCATTGACAATGATTTATTTTTTAAATCTCTACGTTGGAAGGGCCTGTCTATGGTGGAAAATTTGACGTTTTGTAGGACTCTTGACATAATGATTTGTTTAAAAAAAATCTCTTTATGGTGGAAGACCCTGTCTGTGGTGAAAAATGTGATTGTTGTTGGACCATTGTGACATCATTGATTCATATTTTTTAGAACCTCTCTATGTTGGAAAAACCTGTGCATGGTGGAAAATTTTCCAGTCCCTTCAAACTCCTTGAAATTACCCAGGAAACCTTGGTAGTATTTATGTTCAAAATATAATACCAAAGTAAATTTCCGCTCTGTACATAATTAATATTCAATACCACCGTTGATTAAATATTGGAATTGCTTAAATATTAGAATGTCAAGTGTTCAAGCTTGAGTTTGTTCTTGGAATCCAAGTAGGCCAATGAGAATTTTGACATGCATGATTTGTTTGTAAGTTTTGTTGTTATTTAGAAGATGGAGGGTTGATATTATGCAGAATTGGGATGGTCCGCTATAGAGAGAGGGTGCTGCTACTGATTGGCTGGCAACAGTTTTGCGTTGTGGTGTTGACATTAGTGGTGGTGCAAGTGGGCCACGAGGAGTGTTGGTGGCGCCATCAGGAATAAACATGCAGCCTGGCTTGGCTCACAATTAGCGTTTCAGAGAGAGTTGAGTATGAGCATAAGCATGGGCACAACATGAAAAACTTTAGTTCAACTTGTCCAGTTTAGTTGTCAAGCAAGATTTTTACTCCTCGTCTAAAATCCCATAGTCCTTAAAATAAATGCTACCAAATTTAGACGATTGTTGTATGTGTACCTAGCCTTGTAAAACGAGTTAAACCCATTTTCAGAGCAAGACGATTTTAGGAGCGTTTTTGTTTGCTTTTTCTTTTGCTTTTTTTAGGGTTCGTGGGCATAAGTTAGAAGAACCCTTATTTTACTTTTCCCCTGTTTTCCTGTCGCCCACGTGCGCAATACGATATTTGTTTCTTCTTGCTATTTCTGACCTACAAAGTTTATGAAAAGAAATATGACAAGCTAAAATAGAGTCAAGTGCAATGTTTATTCTAGCAGGATAATCCTACATTCTTCTGTTTGAATTGAAATAATCCGTATACAGGTATTATTCCCCGTATTTTTACTGTAATTACTTATACATCATATAAGGGCACTTCTTATTAGAGCATTTCCCTTATAAAAAGATTTTTATTACGCTCAAGGTGATAAAATTGACTTTTACATATATAAGAGCAGCAGCGCCCTCTATGGATACTTTGGCTCAAACACTTGCTTAAACTTTTTAGTAGTTTACAGACATGTCTATTCATATATACTGTACATAGTTAAACTTTCAATCAACTTTGAAAACTTTGTAAACATTTGGAAATAATATATTCACTAATTTTGTCACAAATGACGTTAAATTAATACGGTACTAAGTTTTATTATATATATGAAGACATAGTGCTGTTATAACGAGCTTATACCCTTATAAGGGAGAAAATAATGGGGTACGGTACCCTTTTTGGGAGACTCCACTGTAAATGCTGCACAAGAAGAATTAAACGCCGCGGCGCTTATTAAATTTAGAAATTTTGCTTACCAAAACTGATTTTTCATTTGAGCAGAGCTTAATTTAGGTTTAACTGTATTTCTTGACGTCACACCACCAACTATTTTCCTCCAATAACTTCATGCAACGTCAGGGAGACGGTGCTGCCCTCTGGAAAACTCGTATGACGTCAAGTATAGGAAAAATAAAATAATAATTTGGAAATTTAAAATAAAATTAGAATTTTGTGTACTAAAATATAATTATATACATAAAATTGTTTATTGCCAATTAAGGTAAAATATTTCACTTTTTGTGCTGTATAGTAAGTAGGCTTAACTCATTTCCTTAATAACTTTGGAAGAAGAAAGTTTTAATTCGGCCATGAACTTGACTCATCCTTCAGGAAGTTATTTTTAATGACTGCTACCCAGCCAACAAGTGCAAAATGGAAAGTCTAAATTTGAAACTGTTTTTCCCACTCATGTTGTATGCTTTCTTATTGCTCTATTTTACACTCACTGATATCACAGCCCACATTACCAACAATTCTCTTATACTTCACATGTTATAGATTTATTGGAAAATTAGGACAGTTTTTTGTTCTCATTGAGGTAACATTACTGCTGTTACTTTTCTTAAACTTTGATATGCCTACGCTTATTAAGTTTTTAATGTTGTATTTCATATTATGTCCATTCCATTTATTTAAATGACAAAAGTTTTATTTCCAAATTGTTGTTTCGTTCACCTTGTTCACCCTTAGCAACGCAGTTATTTACGATACACTTATTGGTCAATAAAGTAATAAAATAAATTACATATAAGCATGATAGTATTTCTGTTCCTCAATATCAATAATTTTTCGAATTATTTAGAAGATTTAATAAAATTCAACTGTTTCCATCATTTTAATGAACTGAGATGATAAATATTTTGCAAACTTTCTTAAACATTCTAACTTTTGCAATTGATTTTTTTGCAATCTTAGAAGTAAAGCATGTCTATTTTTAACAAGTGCATTTATTTTATGTACCATTTCAACTTTTCTATTTTCAGCAACCAACCAATTTTGTAGTATTAAAAATAGAAGTTTAGATGAGGGGGAGGGGCATGTTAAAAAATGGTAATTTGCACTTTTTACTCTTGTGTGAGACCCTTCCTTTGTTTTTGTAAAGCCTGTACATGACTTGTTTGGAGAATGGCATTTAATTGATTTGAACATGAACCCTGGGAACCCTGGGCACCACCACCACCCCCTCAAACGTCGTTGTGGGACATCGGCCTCGAGAAACATTTGCCACGCCCATTTTCTTCCTTCCCAAAACTTTAATTCTGCTTGGAAATGGAGAAATTATTATTAGCAGTCGACGCGTGTCACTGCTTGGGGCCAAATCTCTATCGAATTCACTTTTTGTCCTTGTCGATTTTTTCTGCACAAGTTCGAAATAATGGTAGTGACGTCACAATGTAGCTCCACCCCCTCGTCCAGCCGCCATTAAGTTCCTCGCGTGGCAGACTAATTGCTACTAGACTCAGGTTTGAAACTCTCAGATCAGGTTCTCCTCCCTTTTAGTTTGTTGCACTTTTTACCCTATAGTATAAATCCTATATACTAGTATATTCATAAGCCAATCCCTGTTGCCGAAAACCAGTTTTCCGGCATGTTTTTCTCGAATGCTCAACCCACATATGTAGACTGGCATAGCTAAGGCAATGGCAATTTTTGCTGTTCAAACTCATATTAGGTGTGATAACTGCAAACTCAAATCACCATTTCCATTGTTCAACTATATAGCAGAAAACGAGTTATGGAAAGTTCGATATGTAGGCAAAAATATCGATATACTGTACGTACATATGCGCATATATAATCACATTTGGGATTTTTTGATGTGGACCAAGCGTTTCCGGCTGTTCTGGATCGCATCCAAGATTGCACCACCCTCAAAAAAGAGTAATGTTTGTTTTTCTCCATGCCAAAATGAAATTCCAAATATTCTTTCAAAATATTATTTCGAAATAGGATCAATGAATGAATGTAGCCTTATCTATATGCTGCATTTTGCAATAAGGCAAACTGAATACAGTGCATGCAGTTTAGTAGAACATCACTTTGGGCCATATATGAAGGAATGAATTGAATCGATTCAATAAAACAATGGATTTTATTTATATATGGGAACTGTTATGATGGAGGAATTAATGTAACATATTTATGAGTTGTTTTAAAATAATATTGTAATGTTATTTGGCTGACGTTTTAGTATGTAGGTATACATTGAGGTCATTAACCATTGACAAAGAACCAATAGCATATGCATGAGTGTGCATGCAGTACAGGTACATATGGAAAATGTAAAACGTCGAAACAGATATCGATACAGTACATCGATATTGTATACAGTTTAATCAGTTTAATGTGTTTACTGCAACAGTGTCAAATAATCGAAATAAGGGTATAATCTCGCCAAGTGATGTTATAAATAAAATATATCTGTAATTTGTTACACTTTCGCATATTTTAAGCTATAAATGAGTCTCAACTCAAAATTGCACATTTCAACGTTTGTTAAAAAATAATATCTCATAATCCCTAAGTAAAAAATATGCGAAAATACACATCAATTAACTTTATTAAGTAAGTTACATCAGTTTTGCGTCGTGAAAGGTTTTTTGGTTTAAATGTTTACTCAACAAAGCAAGAAATCAATAGTGAATCGCTGCAACCTTGAGTTGAGACACACTATATTTAAGTACTATATGGGCCATTTTGAACATAAAATGGATTTTGGAAATTATGCAGCAGAACAACATAGATATTGTATACAATTTATAAAAGAAATTGACTTTTTGTGTAATTCATAATCAATTTTATGCTGCCAAATTAGTTATAATTGTGCTGTGAATATTTCAGTTTAGTTTGAGCAAGGAGTTTTGAGGGTCTATTTGCAAAATTGATTCTATCTATTACCTACGATGCTATAAAATGACACTGTATAGATACTTCCAGAACTGAAATTACTATTATTTTCAAAAATGATATCCATTGGCGGCCATCTTGGAAGCCAACGTCCTTTATGAAATTGGTCAATTCTTTCACATTACACTTTCCTATAGTAATGTATAGGGAGCATATACTTAACAACTGGTGTGGTCCATTTTATAACAACATAATAACAAACTTAAAACCTTGGCGTTGCATAATGTCAACGTCTCTATAGCAAGTATGTTGAGAGTAATAATGTTGAGTATCAAATGACCTGTAAGCACTAAGCAGTTAGAATTGTGCTGACTTTGGTTACAAGTTAGGTACATTTCACATAATGACTTTTCTTGCGCCCACGTTCTTGTACTTGGCTCAAAGTTCAGCTTAGGACAAAGAGAAAAACAAGAATCAAAAGTTTGAAGGTATAGTTTTCCATGACACATGTGATTAAACCTTTCAAGGTTAGAAATTACAATTTCAAATTTTCTTCTGGCAGTTACTCGATCCCCTGCAGATAAATTCACACTTGCATCCATTCCAAAAGTTTCCAAAATGTTAATCTTACTCTGCCCCATGCTTCTGTACTCTCTAATGCTGCATATTTATTTGTTTTTATTTATGCAATAGTTTA
Organism: Glomeris hexasticha; assembly: GCA_034695945.1. Lineage (NCBI taxonomy): Eukaryota > Metazoa > Arthropoda > Diplopoda > Glomerida > Glomeridae > Glomeris > Glomeris hexasticha. The sequence continues at coordinate 9,103 of JAQIWR010001743.1, forward strand.
GACATTACAATTTTATGTGTCACGAATCCAACATTTCGTTCCTCAAATTTAGTACATTTATAGTGATAAAAGTTTACTTGCGAAAGGATACGTAAGCTGCCCTGAGCCATAAGCAAATTTAAGATAAAGCCGAGCTTCGAGTGGAAATTCCAGGAAAATCAATAAAATGTAAAAATAACAGCCATGACGAAAACAGTCGACTTAAACTTACGCCCGTGTTGCGGCAATTCCCATTGTTTCGAATAGGAACATGGGCGCAAGTCGGTGAAGAACTTGAACGAACATTGAAAGAAATAGTGTTGCCAACGTTGTTTTAACATGAAACTAATGTAAATATGAAACGAAACTATGTGGAAACTTTAGTGGATTGCCCTTTGCTGTTGTGTAATTTAAATGCTGGTTCCATTTTCGGGAAAATATTCATGTATTTGATGCATTGTTGGCACTTTTGATGTACATATAGTTTACTGCAGTGTAAAAGTATGTACTTTATTTAATATAGATATAATGCTGAAATTTACTTGGAAATGGACGACAACAGACTGTCGGTAAACCCTCCATATAACACGAACACTAATTTCCCTAGTGGATACTTGAGGTACACATGACTGATGTGTTTCTGTGTGGCCTGTAATAACACCAACAAATTCTATTTCCCTACAGACTTGCTAATTTCTTGAAAGCACATATTTTATTCTAGAAATTCTAATTCAGTCGTTTCTTTCTTTTTCTCCATAAATCTTTCGTTTCATTTGCTCGGAAAGTATGTTGCATTCCTATAGTAGCTATACAGCAATGTCAAGTGTGATAAATAGATTTCAATTTTCATTTTTCAACAAGGTATTCATTCAATTTTGCCATCGTGCTTTTTTTACTGTTTAAAATTCATTGTCATTTTTCATTATACATCCCTGATAATTTTGTTGGCAATTATTGAGGAACTGGATAAGAAAATCAATGGAGGAAGTTAGGAAACAATGGACATGTTTTGTTATCAGTGAACTTGACAAAATTCATTTTATGGATTTCAGACAGAATATATTTTATAAACACGAGGGGTTTTTCATTAATCAGTAATTTTAATGATATTCTAATCATACTAAAGATTTTACATCACTTAAAAATACTAATTACATTGTGCAATTTTTCTGGAAACATGTGATGGTATAATTTCATATTGAACAAACTTTGCTTATTTCCAAAATTATTCTTGAAATTATTATTTTAGTTACTGTTAATTTGCTTTTTAAAGTTGCAAATGCTTTTTAAGATTTGTGTTTGAAGTTTTATTACTTGTATTTAAAATTATTTCAACAAAAACCGTTCTAAATTCACTTCAGCTTTAATAATTACTCGCATGTACTATTTGGGAGCATTTCCTCGCTGTATTTCACTGGATAAACTTATGAACTTGATATAAGATGTGATTTCCTGCGAAAAAGTATATTGCAAATTTTGCAGCCATTTCTGTACACATTTATTTGAACGAGCGTGCAGAAAATGGCGCCATTTTTGTTGAGGTATGGGTGGCCGGCAAGGTGCGATTTTGCGATTGCATATCGACCCAGCTGCATTTGAATGATGTTTTTATAAGTCGTTGCCTTTGCCGGATGCAAAATGCAGTTGGCAATATAACGACAGTGTGACAGGCCTACACATTATTCTCCCCTCCCCATTTCATAAACGATTTCTTGTAACAGAGAAAAAAAATTCCTCTTTCTTATTTTTCCCTATTCGGAGTTTTGCCGAAAAATTCTCTCCTTTTTTGTGACGGTTATTTCCCAAAAAATTCTTTTATTTACGATAGGACTGAGTCATTTTTACTGTTTTACTACATTCTATACCAGGATTCTGTGCTGTATGTCACCAATAAGGCAATGGTTGCCATGCCATTTTAAAGTTGTTGCCCTCATGTCAGTCAATGATGATAATAAAAAACGTAATTATTGAACCGCCCCTCGATTATATCAAATATGTCGATGATCCATCTTCCTGTATCCATGATGTCACTACCCTCTGTGTTGAATATTAAGATCCGGTCACAAGCAACATAATTTTTGCTCGATTTAACACAAGTTTATCTTTGGTCACGGTAGCAAAGTTTAAGTTTGGATTTTTGATATAAAATGCTATAAATTGCAGTCTGTTTATATAAATAAGTATTGAAAACATAATATAGTCAAGTATAACCACAACAGGAAAACAATTTTTGTCGTTCCTCTCAGACTTGTATTATTATTAGGACATTCACCATAATGTAGCAATGTAATTACACATTTTATGTCTCGTAAATAACCATTAAACGTATTTATTGTGCAATTAAATTTAAACTGAAAAATTGTTTCTATTTAAGCTGAAGCTTATTACATTGTAAAATACAAGTATTCTTCATTTATGGCATAAACGGCTTAATTAGTTATCGTTTTTTTACCATGTAATTGTAACATCTGTACTGTTTTTTGCAATGAGTAATAAATTTAAATTTACATTTCTATAGATAACATTATTTTTTCTATAAGTTAGTTTATTTCGGTACAATGAGTACCTAATAAACAATTTTGTCTTATTCTTTTTATCAATCCACATATGTAGTTACTAATAAATATGTTTACAACAATACGGAAATTAATTTCTACACTTAATTTTTAATATTAGCGATGAAATTCAATGATTTGTTGTAATTTAAAAGTTTTAGTTTCATTATAATAAGATTTAGGAATTAGTTTTGCGAGTTTTTAGATGCATAGCAAATTTTTGAACAAATTTAAAATCAGTTATATGAATATAAAATCTTATTTTCTAAATTAAAAATTCTAATTTTAACATATTAGATTAAAATATTGTATCATTTTTTAGGTGACAAGCTGATTATTTAAATGGAAAATTCTCAGTTTAGCAAAAACCTAAATATAGTAGCATGGGGTCAACGGCAAGATTTTGTGAAGTTAAGAAAAAAAAATCCAAATAAATCTTTGCAGGAAATTTATTGTAATAGTTTGTTGTAAACTTACTTGATCTGTTTATGGCCTATTTATTTCCTAATTGCATGCTGTCAATTATTTGTTCTTGAACCAAATAACCTTGTCAAATTGGTGCAGTGGGGTCACCCTAACTATGTGCCCACTGCCTCAAGCTACCAATTATCTGATAAAACATTCTTCCCCCTTAACCCTATCTGTATCCATTAAGACACGTATAGTTAGTTAGTGACCACCTAATTATATTCTAAAAATTTTCCCAAAAAACCCTGTTATCAAAATTCATCAAAATTATGCTGCATGATGATTCAAATTCCCTGCAAGTCATTTCTTATAATTAAAGTGGAACCTGCGAGACAAGGACTGATATTAGAATCCAGCTTGATTTTATAATACAAAAAAATAATCGTGACCTGCGAAAGGCGGAAAGATCTTGAATTTGTGATTTACAATTGGCTTGTTGAGGTATAGATCAACATGATTTTGCATTATAGCATATGTATTCATGTGTCATATTTTACATGTTCTACTAAAAATAAATGAATACACATTTTATAATTTAATACATTAACTCAAACAAATAATAATAATAATCATTATAATAATAATAATAATGTTTATTCGCTCATTTGTGTGAGCGCCGCCACCCAACAGTCGCAAGACCTACAAGGGGTGTGCGGCGGCAGTACAGGGAAGTTTCATTATGAATTCCGCAACACA